>PVLC010001492.1:0-51873 GCA_004027655.1 Graphiurus murinus | reverse complement strand
GAATCACTTTCTTTGAAGCAAATGTTTTTGAATAGAAATGGATCCAAAATTGGTAGCTTAATGCAAAGGTAGAATAAATGAAGACTGTGACTAACACTCAAACCATGATCTGATCCCAGCTGTCAAGAGAAGTGTCATGTTGAAATGGCCCAGATGTTACTGAATGTAGCATGCAGCAAGTATAATAGATATTTCTTTTCCTTTTCTTTTCAGTTTTTCATAAGCCTGCTTCTGATCGTGCTCCTGCAGGTGGCAGCAGGTATCCTAGGAGCTACTGTCAAATCTGAGGTATGTACACAGATGATGCTTGATAATTTTATAATAGTTAAAAAAATTGAAATACTACTTTCTGGTGTGAATCATTAACAATATTTTTTTTCAATTTTTAGTCTGAGCGCATTCTGAATGAAACTCTCTATGAAAATGCAAACCTTCTGAGTGAAACAGATGAGAAGGCAAAAGAAATACAGCAATCTATGATTAAATTTCAAAAAGAGGTAATTAGAATATGTAGGTTATCTTGGGGGAATTGAACATCATTCTTTAGTTTTTTCTTTTTTTTTTAGTTTTCTAACTGCTCTATTCCTTAAGGATTGAAAAATATCTTAATTTTGCAGATTTTGACAGATTATTCTGTTGCCATGCAATAAAGAATAAGAAATTTCAAAAATATTTATAATTTTTAATTTTCTTATAAAGTTCTGAAGGAATTTAGAACATAGATTAGGAAGATATAATTGTGACAGATTAATTATTGATTGGGCCAAATCAATAATTGTTTTAATATTTGCTGATGAAAAGAGGACTGAGTTTGAGGAGTCTCTCTTCTCTCTCTTTTTTTCTCTCTCCTTCCATAAAGTAATTATTGCTAACATTCAATACTGTTTGCTTTGTATCCGATTTTACAATAAGTAGCTCATTTAATACAACAGCACTATGAGATGGTGTTTTGGTCTGTTTTGTATTGCTCTAATAAAGTAACTGAGGCTGAGTGCCTTATAAAGAACAGAGACTTATTTAGCTCATAGTTCTGGAGATTCAAAAGCATGGCGCCTTCTGGTGGGGGCCTCATTGAGGATGGCATCACAGGGGAATGTGTCCAGAAGAGACCACATGGTGAGAAAGGAAGCAAGGCCCCAGAGGGGCTGATCTTGCTCTTTTCATGACAACCATTATCTTGAGAACCATCTCACTCTGGTGAGACCCAACCACTTCTTGAGATCAATAGTAATCCTTTCATGAGGGTGGAGACTCCACGACCTAATTACCTTCCTCTAGACCCACCTGATACTACCACCACACTGGGAACCAACTTTCCAGCACATGAAACTTTGGAGAACTCTTAAACCATGTCCAAACCATAGCAGGTGGTAATGTATGATCCTATGAGCGCCATTTTACAGATGAAGAGATTTGGATTCAGGAAGTTCTGACAATTGACAAGTGATGGGGTTGAAATTTGAATCCAGATCGATCTGACCATTCTTTTGTTGTTCCCTCCCTCCCTCTTTCTATCACTCCCTTCCTTTCATCCTTCCTTTCTTTGTCCCATCTTTAGTATACAATCAAAATGTGAATAGGCATTAAAGTTATTTAACTATAGGGCTCCCAGTTGATCTTTTAACTTTATTAAATACTACTCCATAAAAAAAATTACTCAAATCCAGCCAGGTTTGTCTTCTCAATGTCCCTTGAATAATTCTGTCTTCGTGTCATTCCCCATCCTAGAAATATACTTACTGCTTTTCTCTTTCTTTCCAAATTGATGCACTGTAGAGCTTGATTGAAATATTAGTTACCCTGTGAAACTCCTCCTAACTACACCTCTTTATTCTTGATTGAAATATTAGTTACCCTGTGAAACTCCTCCTAACTACACCTCTTTATTCAGAATTCCCATAATATTAACTACAGGTAGCATTCATTTTAGGCAGGTCATGGAAATTCTCAGAACCTTAGAGGAGGGCTGTGTTTTATAGGTTATTTAACTTGTCATTGATTGAAGTGCTTTATATTTATGGTCCCCTACCACTTAAGTATTGAAGAACTAAAATTTTATCAATTTTTGTCCATCCCACTTATGTAAAACTCTGATGATTAGTGTGTACTTTCCTAATGTGAAACAAAAATCTGTCTCCTTAGAGTTTATATCAGTTAGTCCCAATTCTTCTGGTGTTTCAAAGTCTGTGCTTTCTATATGTGGCAACTTTTTCTTTTTTCAAAGTAGCTACTGTTTTACTCCTAAAGTTTTGCTTTTCAAATTGAAGCATCTTTAGGTTCTTGAGCTGCTTATCAGATGACATATTTTCAGAACATTTGCCAGTTCCTATTTGGGTAGACTCCAAGTTATAAAAATTCCACTTAAAGCATTGTTTCCAAGAACCAAAACTTGATATGGGTCAGTTCCTGTTTAACTTCCTCTCTGTTCTTTTTTCGTAGCTGTATCCTTTGTGTACCTTCCTGGATTATTCCCACTCTAGGGAACCAGATGTATACAGGTTTAAAGCAAGAGGAATTTAGGTAGCTTCAGTCCTTTCACTGGATAGAGATGAACATTCTTGATCATCCCTAGTAATCTGATCTAGGACAAAATGGAATAGGGATATCCACCACACTTCTGGGTTAGGTCCTGAGTCACATTTGCTACACACTGTTCCTGAAATTTAAGGTTTTGGTGTCAACTATGGATTTCTAAATGGTCTGTCTGTTGTAACATGTTCTCCTGATATAATCCCATTCCTGTATAGAAATTCTATGCCTAAAGTTCCTTGTGTTCATATGACTGTACTTATTATTCTTATTATCTAATATATAATATATTATATATAAGAATTATTCTTATTATCCATTCTGTTTGTTTTCTTCTTCATTTTCTTATCCATCTTGACTTTTTTAGTTATATTATTTTTTTGTGTGTGCGTATAGGGTGGGGGAGGACCCTACCCTAAACTCTGATTTGGTGACCTGGGACTCCCTTCCACATGGACAGAAGTTGCAGATGCTGAATGGCTTTCTTTTTGGATTTCATGGATTTTCTCCAAGTTCCTTGTAACTTATAAGAGAACAAGTTTCCCTCTTAGACTTTTGGTGAAACTATGTATCTATAGGTATTGTATCATTCACTGTATATAATGACTTTTTCATCCAGCTGTTATGTAACTTTCAACCAGTTCTGACCCACTTCTTTCCTAACTGCTCCTACTGCTGATTGAAAGGCCAGAAATAATGACTAGCTTTAGCTTTTCTACTTGCTGTCTAGTCTCCTGTATGTTTCTATGACTCCTTAAAGAATCCCGAGGTCTATTATATTACATATCTAGGCTGATCTATAAGTGTATATAGGGGATTTAAATCCTATTTTGTTTTAGTCAAATGTATTTATTTATTTGTCACCATCACCAAAATACCTGACAAGTACAGCTTACAAGAAGAAGAATTTTGCCGGGTGTGGTGGCACATGTTTGTAATTTCAGTACTTGGGAGGCTGAGACAGGAGAATCCAAGTTCGCAGCCAGCCTCAGCTACTTAGTGAGGCCCTCTGCAACTTAGTGAGACCTATTTCAAAATAAAGGATAAAAAATAGGACTAGGGATGTAGCTCAGAGGTAGAATGCCCCTGGGTTCCATCTCCAATACCGGGAAGGGGAGGGGGAGAATTTATTGGCTCGTGGCTTTAGAGGTTTCTTAAGTTTCAGTCCATGGTAAGCCTGATCCAAGGAAGAATGATTTGGCATCAGGGCATTAGGGCAAGGCAGAGGAGAAAAAGCCACCCTCAGCTCATGGTGGTAGGAAGGGGAGCAAATGAGTGAGCGAGAGAGAAAGAGAGAGGGAGAGAGAGAGAGAGAGAGAGAGAGAGAGAGAGAGAGAGAGAGAGAGAGAGCGTTTAAGGACAGATACAGACCCTAGTCACACCCCCAGGGATTCACCGCCGACAGCCATGTCTTACCTTAAAACCTAGGTGCATTGCCTAACACATGAGCTTTTTCTGGGGGACATTTCACAATGTGAAACCATAACTCCTCACGCATGGCCCCAGAAGCTTATATTAATCTCACAAGAGTCCTCATAGTCTTACCAGTTCCAAAATTGCTCAAAAGTCCAGAGTCTCCTCTGAAACTTAAAGCAAACTTTTAGCCACTGTAAAAGAAAAAGAAAAAAAAAAAAAAAAAAAAAAAAACAAGTTACATTCTTCCAACATACAATGGTACAGAGTAAACATTTTCATCCCAAAAAGTTGGCATAGAGACACAGGAAGAGGAAATGGGAACAAAACAAAGTGAAACCCAATGAGGTGAACACTAAACCCTATTGCTTCATGTTTACCATCCAGGGCACACAGTGGTGAGATATGATCTCCAAAGGGCTTTGGCAGCCCTACCTCTATGGCCTTGCTGGTTACAGCAGATGTGGCTGCTCTCAGCCTGGCTCTGCTATCTGAAGTTTGCAGCCTTCCTTCGTAGACTTTCCACATTCCTGGCATCTCTTAATTTCTGGACTCTCCATAGCAACTTTGGCTTCACTCTCATAGCATCACAAATTGCTCCTTTAGGGCTTGCCTGCAGGGGTTCTGAACCTGTCACATGGTGCCTGGCTTCCTGGGTGGGCCTTCCTTTGAAATCTGGGTGGAAACTTCTATAACCCTTAAACTTTAGCATCCTGCATTCCTACAGAAGCAGCAGTATGTGGATGATCCTGAGGTCTGCTACCAACTTGAACAGTAGCTGGGATCCCTGGACCAGAGCTGCTATGGACTCTGAGTTCCTGGCTGGCTGAGCATGATGAAATGAATCCTGGGGAAGCAACTTTTTAGGCATTCCTGTGTGAGCAGAGCACAGTTTGTTTGAAAAGCAAACCTTTTCAAACAAGTTTCCATGGTTACAACTTTGAGCCTGCAATGTGTGTGGTCTTGCTAATTCTTAAAATGCCCTCACTGCATGCTTTCTTTTTATCTGTGGGAAACACTCAACTTCTCTGCAATAGCTGCATCTTTCTTGGCCTTAATTTTACACAACCTTTCTGGACAAACTGCAAATTTAAAAATTTTTCTGCTCAGCTTTTTGCCCCCAATTCCCACAATAAACCTGGATAAAAACCAAGAGCAGTAACCATGTCACAGTCTGAATGCTCTGCTGCTTTGAAATTTCCTCTGCCAGGTTAATTAGTCCTTCACCTTTAAATTTGGCCTCACAGAAAGTCTGGGGACATGGGCAAAATACAGACCAGTTCTTTCTCAGAATGTAACATATGTGGGCTCTCATCTGTTTCCCTATATGGAGTTATCCTTGCCCTCTGAAACCTCATGAGCACAGTCTTTACTGTCTGCCTTCCTATCACATTCTAGCCTTCTAAACTCCCTCCAGAAGCACCCACTAATCTATACTTACAACACTCCAGCCTACATCTCCAAACCTTTCCAAATTCTTCCCACAAACCACTTCCAGTGTTTTCTGAACAATGTGGTCAGTTTAATCACAGCAAAATTCCCACCTCTCTAATACCACTTTCTGTTTCTGTCACCTTTTTCATTACTGTGACCAAAATACCTGACAAACACAACTTAGAGGAAGAAAGGTTTATTGGCTCCATTTTGGAGGTTTCATTCCATGTCAGCTGGCTCCAAGGGGTAACAGTTGCTAGCAGTGCTCATAGCTGCAGGAAGGAGAGAGAGAGGGAGAGAGAGAGAGAGAGAGAGAGAGAGAGAGAGAGAGAGAGAGAGAAACATCTAGAGACAGATACAGTCCTTGTCCACGCCCCTAGGTATTCACTCCTTCCAGCTATGTCTCACCTTAGAACCTGGCTGCATTGTCTAACACATGAGCTTTTCTGGGGGACATTTTAAATCCAAATCATAACACATTTGATATGGAATGTGTGTATCAATTAATGCTATTCAAGATTATGTAGTCAGAATAAGTAAGCAGTCAGTCATGTCTGCCATCAAAATAAGAAGGAAGGTTGTTTCACAAATGTCCTCCTTGCTAATATTGACTTTGGAACCACCTAAAATTTCTAACTCTTTGTCATAAATGAATCATACATTTGTGCAATTCAGTCTTTGGGCCAAAATATAAGACCTTATATTTGACTTTTGAAATGAAGAAACTGTGGTACAGAGAGGTTTAAGTAATGTGTGTAATAAGAGTAAATGAAATAAAAGTTATTAAATGAAAGTTTTTTCAATATTTTGGCATTTTGATGCATCAACATTTAGAAGATCATATAGTGCTGGTTTTGTTTTCTTTAGCAATTTTTTTTTATCATTTCTGCATGAAGAATATTCTCCTTAATAGAGCAGTTAGGAGCATGATGAAGAATAATTACTTTTCTCTTTTTCATTTAACAATATTATGTGTCATATGCTCTGAGTCACTAGGCTTATCACTTCCTTGTTTTCCTTTCTCAAATGGCCACAATTTTCTCCCATTTATACTTTTAGTGTTTTTGCCATGTTTCTGTTTATTCTGGTCCTTAACCTTCATGATATCATTCTAAGAGCTTTAACCTTCATTTGTATTCCCTCCCCTATTTTAAAGGTATCCATAGAAATTCAGCCTCAGGGAAGGCTCCTGGACCATACTTTTTGATCTTTAAAATCTAGTCCTTTTCCTCCCCCCTTCTAAAAGTGATCAGAGATCACGAAATGAAAATGTTATTTTAATACTTCTCATCTTTTTTGAGCAACAGTTCTTTAATGATACCTTAACTCTCTTGTAAATACTTTGGAAATTTCTTTGCTAAAATCCAGAATACATAGAGCTGACTCTGCCCTCTCTTTTATCATTAAAATGAGAAAGTAAGGTTTTATAAATCATCTTTCCAAGATTTTCAGACTTTTGCATCTTAGCCTAATTTTTTTCTTCATTACTATTAAAACCAAAATGAAAGATTCCTTCATTTTTGCTTCTACACTCAGAGAAGTGGATGAGGTGACTGACATTATATTTTAGCTTAAGAAACATCTTTATAAGGATATTAAGAAGACTATAATTATGTGTGTTGACAATGTTTTTAATCTACCTAATGACTGTTTTTTATTCTACTTTTCATTGAACAGTTTAAATGCTGTGGTTTAGTCAATGGAGCTGCTGATTGGGGAAATAATTTTGATCAAGCTTCTGAGTCATGTAAATGTCCAAGTACATCACATAATTCTTGTACATCTTATAATGGAAACTCTGTTTACAAACGGGTAAGAACGAAGTCAAACTTGGCACAGTAAGTGGTTCTGCTATTTTCTTTTCACAAGGAAAGTCTCCACAAAATATTAAAATGCAGTGAGTACAATGGGAATTGTGATAAGAAAATCTCAGGAATTATCCAAATAAAAAGGAAATTTTTATTAAAAGATTATAGCAGATATAAGTATGAAAGTATTTAATTTCTTCTATGAGTTTGGGATCATTTATGGCAATACAGACAATGCCACTATTACATTGTGACGTGTTTTTCCACTTTAAAAATTATCCTTACAATTTATTAGAATTTCTAGATTTGGTCTGAAATAACCTGAACCTGGAATTGCATGCTAGTATAAAATAAATTTCAAAAAAAAATGTGCCAGAGAGACAACTTTCTAATTCTTTGTTGTCTAAAGTAGTAACATAATTGTAGATATTTTTCTTTTTAAGGCAAAAATAACCCTGATAAATATTATAGAAGGATTTAAAAATTCTGTTTTAAAAGTAAAAAAATTGCAATATAATTATCTAAGACCTCAACCAAGGACATTTTGCTGCAGATTACAAACTTAAAAAGTCCATAGTCAAGGTGATATTAGCTCTAAAATGAATAATCTGTAGTTGAGATAAAATTATTATTTGTAATTTATAAGTTATAAACATCATAATTTATGTTGGTGAAATAATTCTTTGTAATTATCAATCTCTAGAGTCAGCAAACTAGGTAGTTGAAGCAAAATTTGGGTCCTCAAATGCTTTATAATTTGGGAAGATACTGGTGAAAAAGGTATTATTTATAATTAAAGAGCCTACATTCAGTAATTGGATAGTTGAGTAAAATTTTGGTTCTCAAATAAAATTTTGCTCCTCCTTTTGAATGTATGAACAAACTACAGCAGCTGCAATCTTTTGGAGCAGGGGTGAACTAGAGATTGGAAGCAATAATCTAGTTCTTTTTTTGTTGTTGTTGAGTGCTTCTTGAGGACAGTGTAAAAAGTCAATCAAATGAATAAAAATCTTAATATGAGGTCAATATTTAAATAAAGGTAACTGTTTTGTGTGTTTGTTTTTTTTTAACAGACATGTTTTGATTCGATAAAAGAAATAGTTTCAAAGCATATTATCATAGTTATTGGAATAGCATTTGGATTGGCAGTTATTGAGGTATGGTATAATTTTGCATGATTTGTTCTTTATTCCATTACTTTTTCATTAGTTCTTCTAACAAATACTTGTAGGTAACTAAATTAAAAAACCAAGTGCTTTAGAAAAGCATTGGGTACCAAGTGCACAAGGTCTAGCAGTGCCCTAAATCAGTCCTTGAGTCCATCAGGGGGAGGATCCTATGAGCTGAGCAAGGCTGAAACGGATATTTCTGAATGACCTGTCTATTGAGATAAAAGATAGAATTCATTTATATACAGTTCTTAGTTTTAGATATCCTTTTCCCATTGAAAATCAGTACAAGAATTAAAATTTCATAAAGTGAGAAGAAATAGTACCAAACAAAAGCAGAAAAACAGCCTTTACACTTTCTTATCTCTCATTTTGATTTTGAAACAGAAAATAAAAACTGAATTCAAGTGTGTGGGAAGCTGTTTTCCTATTATTCCATCCTAGAGAAATCTAACAAGTTCTAAAAACCAGGGACAATTGCCTCTGATTTTTCTCAGCTTAAGTATTGTAAACTTATTTGGAGAAGTTTTCAAGGAAGCTTTGATTGGAGCCTATGTACTACTTTCATCAATTTAATTATTAATGTTGAAAAAAAAATACTGTGTAGGATTTTTATCTTGATGGGTTTTCTTGGCATGTTTTTTTGAGAATCTGAAAGGACACATTTTACATAGCCTAAAAACTCTTTGCCAAAGCTGATGTGGTGGTGCACACCTGTAAATCCCAGTACTTGGGAGGCTGAGACACACCGGTTCACGAATAGTTTTAGCAACGTAGTGTGACTCTAAGCAACCTAGCAAGACCTTGTTTCAAAACAAAAACATAGTAAGGGATGGGGATGTAGCTTAGAGGCAGAATGCCCCTGGGTTCAATCCCCAGTACTACACATATACACTCTCTCTTTCTGCCAAGAAGATGAACTAAAATTGCTTCTGAGAAGTATTTTTGGAATTATCTCAGATCTTGGGTAATTAGTTTTCAAGTGAGTCAAATTTGCTCACATTCTATTTCAGAGAATTAACAAGAATTCAAACAATGTAAGGTATTTCTTGGTTAAAACCTCTAAGCCTGGTAAGTTTTGCTGAGTGCTGTTTGCGTCACTCTCATGAATATTATACAATGTTCCCTTGGATTTTCCAGTAGCTTTTTTATCTCTTATTTGTGCCACATCACTGTCAGAACACTAATATTTAAGCTAAAATTTCTAAGTAGTCATTTAGTTACAGGTAGAATTTAGTTACACCTTAGACAAAGGGAATACTAGCAGCAAATTGGGCTGTTGAGTATTACTGTCTTGTAGCACAAATGAATAGGGCTAAATGTGAAGCATCTCTAATGGTAGGATATAGATGTCTTTGTCTGATAAATGATCAAAGTCAGATGGCAACTGTATTAGGTCTATTTCTCTTGATTCTGCCTTTAAAAAAATGTCTTTTGTTTTTTTACTCTGTATTCTGTGTTTGTGTTAATTTAGAAATAAGAACAAATATCTATAGAGTTGGAACAAGAATCATACACATTTATACTCATATATGTATCATGTGTACCTTGATAGAACAGACTGAATGAATGAATGGGGCTGAGGGTATTGCTCAGAGATAGAACATATGCTTAGCATGTGCAAGGCCCTGGGTTTAATCCCCAGCACCAAAAACAAACAAATAAATAAATGACAGAGTAAGTTTTAAATGAGGTATTTAATATTAAGCATTAAATTTCATGTTAGACCCAAATTCAGACAATTGGCTATGACTGGCTACAACTCATAGATGTTTTATAAAGCTTCTTGAAAGCAAAGCCTCCCAAAATAAGGGCATAATCGATTAGGGGAGATTGATGTCTCTCATATCATAGACAAAGGCATTGGCAAGAATCTAAATACGTCTAGTGGAAAATAATGTTGCAAAAGGAACAGTATACTTCAATATTTTATGAAATTGATATACTCCATGTACTTGTTATATGTTTAATATTTTATTGGTTCTTCTAAAGATCTATACAAGGAAATACCTTATAAAAACCTTTTGTACCATAATTTACAGATATGGAGTTTACATGGTATTGTCATAAAATGTCACCATTTTTTGTTAGACTAGTTAAATTAAGTGTGATTTCTAGATTATCTTTAGATATGGTAAATAGTTGGTTGAAAGAATAGCTTGGAACTTTTTTTGTTCAGTTCCTGAATCTAAAACGTGTCTTCTCCCTAAGGTTAAAAAAAAAAAAAAGGAAAAGAAAAGAAAATCACTTTATATTCCTTCTTCCTTTACTTTATTAAAAAAAAAGAACTTTAAAAAGTCTTTTGTTATCCAGTCTATAAAAACATATTATAGTCTGACAGAGTCTTTAAGACTAGTTATCTAACACTTAGGCCAATCTCCCTTCTGTTTCTCAAATTTAAATTTAAAATGACACAAAAATACATAGAGAGAAAATCTCTAATACACATTTTTAAGGAAACAAACAATTATCTCCCTGCAGAAAATATATTCAATCCATCTCCATTGAAACATATCATGTGGGGGAAAACCCCTCCCATATCTAGAGCTCTGAAATAGGATTTGATGGGGTGGAACAAGAGTTATTTTTAAGACTTTGTTTAGAATGTAGATTTGAGGAGTTCTCAACTGAATGCTAGGGATCTATACAAAATGCTTTATTCTGTTAAAAAAATTTGATTATGGACATTTTAAAATTTCTCAGTAGACTTAAATAATAACTAGACTATCACACCTCTCCTTATTTGACTAGTGACTTATAGGCGTATGTGTGCGCATGTGCATGTACGTGAGCACACACACACACACACACACACACACACACACACACATACACACAATCATCAGCAACAGCACTTACTCCTTACTTTCATTAAAAGATGAAAAGTCATTGATGCTGTTGGTCATCACTTTGTAGGATAAAATTATCCTGCCAGGAGGTTCCACGAATAGTGTAGTTAAAAGAAAAATGATAATTTTATCACAATTTTTAGATGGTTTCTAAATGTGGGAACCTGTGAATACCACATAGTACATTTGTCATGAGTCTTAGCACATACTGTCATACAATAAATCTTTCTTACTTGCTATTTGTCTGAAAAGAAAAAAAAATCATAAATATTCTTTTCAGAGAGTAAAAGGCAAAACAGTGTAATAGTCCCTGTCTAGTCTGTTGATGAATGGTGGGCTTCTATTTCAAGGCTGTGGCAATAAAAAAAAACAGAGTTGCCTTATTCCATTATTTACGTATTGTCTTTATTCCTTCTTGATACTTGTCCCTCAGACTTAAGATTTGGGATCAAGTTTAAAAGAATTAAAAAAAAAATAGACCTGAATTTTAGAACATTTTCAGTGAAAATCACTATAAAAGAGAATTGGTGTCTGTTTTCATTTTAAGAAGGAAGACCTATTACGCAGCAGTTCTGCTTTGAATCACATTTCCAGGAAAATATTAGTAAGCAGAAAGTCACTCCAGGCAAGGGTTTTAGATGACTCAGCGTAAATGGCACCTTGCCCTTCCCAGAATCCCTTCAAAGGAGGCTTATGGGAGAAAACAGTGGACCTATCTCTAATGCAGATAGGTCCTTTCTGTCATTTCTACATCAAAGCCACTACACACAAGTCACCAACTGCAAAGCCAATTAGAGCAAGTTTTGGGGTCTCTTACTCTTGGGAGAGCTCATGGGATGGAAATTATGCCCCAGATTTTCAGCTTTGCTTTTTCGGCACTGCAAAGGAAATTCCTGAAATAAGCTATTCCCCGTAGTGTAGAAACTTTTTTAAAAGTTAGTTCATTTTTTTTTCTTTATGTAATGCCTAAAACTATGGCAGGAAAAATTCTAGACTCCTTGATTTTTATGCAGATGATCTAAACCAGATGACTACAGTTTTTTTTAAGTGGAAGGAATAGGTATATTTAGCCCCCTGAAGGCTGAGGTTCCCAGCTCTCCAGGGGAGATGCCCTACAGAAAGATGTGCATGTTATAGAGAGTTGGGGGGAGGGGTTCCTCTGGGGGTAACCACTACTGCACAATTAAATAAGGCCATTAAAGGGTGATCAACCAGCTGAAAAACCCTGATTAAAACACATGCATACAAAACAACAACAACAACAACAACAAACCCTCAGAGAACTCTCTTAGTACCCTTCTGTCCAACTGAAGTCTAATTTCCCAAGAGAGATTCAGGAGACAGCATCTTTCCATATATAATATTCTTCTGTTTATTTAATAATGTCTCTAGCATGTTGCCTAAATTCCATGTTAATCCTGTTATTTTGTTCTCTAGGTCCTCGGTTTGGTCTTTTCTATGGTCCTGTATTGCCAGATTGGGAACAAATGAAGCTGTGGATGTGCCAAGCTATCACCAGTCAAACTCCTTTAAAATTGTGCTTTGCCTTTGTAAATTTAAATATATAAGTGCTATACATGTCCAGAGCAGCTGTCTTATTAAGATATCTCATTTAGATAGACTAGATATCTTCTGCACATACTGAACATATTTAAGATTTAAGGGGCATAAGGAAAATGATATGAATGTGCATTTTTACTCAAAATGAAAAGAACATTGATATACTGGTGCTTTTTTGTGTCTGGTTGTGTTCAGGTGGCTCCATGCTCATGATGTTTGTCTGGATCCACCCAGTGAAACAGTCTTCATTTCCAAGTGACAGGGCCAGAGATAGTTAAAGCTGTGGATCTAGGATTTTCAGAAGCAAGACTCTTTTCAATCTTATCACCAATAGATAGCAACCATTGGTGATAAGACTGAATTAAGTCTGAAGTTGAAATAACTGAAAGTGGCCCAGCTGAAAAAGTCTCCACCTCTTTTCTACTACACGTCATTGACTGCTAACAGTGTCTCTCTTTTGCTACGTATTCATTGGTGAGGACAAGATCTGCATGCCCACCTCATTGAAACTTTGCTACTGCTCTGCATCTTCTTCTGGGCAAAACAATCATATATCTACTTTTTTTCTCTAGTTCTCAGAAACATCTTTAAGATTTACTTGTTAGAGAGGTAAAATATACATAAAGTACCTAAGTCTTAATGTGTAGCTCTGTGAATTCATGTACGCCTATGTAAATACTATCCTGATCAAGACGCAAAGCACTTCCAGCACACCAGAGGACACCTTCATGCCACCTCCAAGTGGTGTGCTTATGTTAACTGCTGGAGTAGGTGGTATACAAATGCATCTCTGTCCAAGTCTGTGTTCAGCAATATCACATTGTTCGCTTGCACCCCATAATGGTGGGAATATTTACACTATGAAAACTGGCAAATACATAAAATCAGGGATCTTTTTTTTTTTTCAGGAGCTGATTTACCAGAATGTTTTCCATCTCAAAAAATAGCTCCCTAAAACTAACCATGCTTCTGATTCCTATGGCCATAGATTCATTTTGACTGGTCTTAAACTTTCTCTAAATTGAATAATAAAGTCCACACTCTGGCTTCTTTTTCTCAGCTTTTGTTCAGTTTTGCTTCTTTAGTCTATGAAATTCATCTATATTGTTGCATGTAGCTGTAGTTTATTCTCATTGCTCTGTAATAGTCCATCGTGTATGAATATTTCAAAATGTATTTGTCCATTCTTCTGTTAATAGGCATTTGGTTGCACTATTTGAATAAAGCTTCTTATAAACATTCTTTTACATGTCCTTGGGTACATACGATATTTCTAGATATATATGCATGGGGTGGAACTTTTTTGTATACATGTTTGGCTTTAGTATGTTCCATCATTTTTTTTAAAAGTGGTTGTAATAATTTATACTCATACTAGAAAAGTATCACAGACTCAATTCCCTCTTCTGAGGAGGAAAAAATTAAGGAAGGCAATTATTGCCAGATAGATCAGAGTGATGACCACAGAGTAGGAAACTTGGGGGGCCCTGCTAACTCCAGTACCCATCTTCTGCATTCCCCTCCCAAAGGTAAAAATAACTATTCTGTGAACACATGCCCTTTTCCAAGAACTATCCAATAAACTATATTTTTATTATTTCATTTCTTCCTATCATATCCTTATGAAGTACTGTTATTATCACCATTTTGCAGGTGAGAAAATTGAGGCTTAGAGAAGTTTAGGCAACTTGTCCAGGTTCAGTTAATAATTGGCAAAACTGGGGTTAGAACTTGATAGAGGCTTCTCAAATCTTGACTGTTGATCCAGTTGACTTTCTCAAAATATATATCTATAATTTTTTCCAGGTTTTGTTATATTTATCTATTCCTGTGCTTGTCTCTATTAGTATAATGAAATTCCTTGAAGACATCAATTATTTCTTATTTGTGTTTATAGCTCCAGTGCAGATTGGCACTCAGTAAGTTGTAGCTAAAAATAATAGATTTCCTGTGAGCTTACTATAAGCCTAAAAATATTTAGAATATGTAAAGTACTTAGAGTAACATTACTCTAAGTTACTTAGAGTTACTTAGAGTACATTGAGTAACTTATTCAGTCCAGAATAACCCTCTTAGATTGGTGCTATTATTGGGCCCATTTAAGAGACAAGGAAAGCAAGGCCTGGAGAGATTAGCTAGCTTTTCTGGAGCTCTGCAGCTAGTCAGTGAAAGGAGTTGTGAGTCAACCTAAGTGACACAGCCTGCACTCTTTATGTCACCATATCATTTTGTCTCACATTACAATGCTGTTGAGAGAAATAGTAATAAAATGAATATTAAAGTGTCTTTTGCATAATGTTGGGCACATATTAGAGGCTGAATAAATATTATATAGTATTGATGGTATAAAAAATTTGTACTGGTTCAGGTTGGCAGGGAAACCGAAGCCCTCCAGTCATTTTGAAAAATGAGACTATATAATGCAAGGTACTGTCAGCTTGTTCTGCTGTAACATGATACAGCTGACTGAGTGGCAGAAACAAAAGAATTTTCTTCTCTCAGAGTTCTGGAGGCTGAGAATCAGTTCCTGGTGAGGGCTTTTTTTTTTTTTCTGGCTTACCAAAAACTTCCTGCACCCTCACCTGGATTGTGAAAAGGAGACAGGATGTTCTATAGTATCTTCTTATAAGGGTAATAGTCCTGTTAGCTCAAGGTTCTATCCTTATGACTTTATTTAAAATTAATTACTTCCTTATTCCAAATATTTCCACAGTGGGGACTAGGGCTTCAACATAGGGATATTAGAGAACCACAATTTGTTCCTCAGCAACTACTTACATAGATGATGGAAAATCTAGGAAGCCAAATGGGATGGCAATTTAAATCAGAGATTAACAACAGTGGGAAGTTGCCACCACCCTTAAGTCTGAAAGTACAGAGATGTTATTAGAGCTCAGGATACAGGACCACCCGGTGGAAGATGGAAATGTGTCAAGGACCCCAGAGGGAAGATTTGGCTAGCCAGAGTAGAAGCCACAGTGGGAATTCAGCAGCTATTATTTAAAAAAAAAAAAAAAAAAAAAAAGAGAGAGAGAGAGAGAAGAGGGAGATGTACCCTGGCTTCCTCCCTCCTGCCCACTCTAATCTTTTGCCAGACTTCCCATTGGCCAAACCCAACTAGAAGCCAGAAAACAAGAGAGCCTGGGAATGTGGCTTCCTCTGATACAAAGCAGAGCTGGGAATGACAAGGACTGGACCCTGGACCAGGAGCAGACAGAGGAGACTCTTAGCAACTGGAGAGTGATAGCAGGCACATAGGTGCCGAGGTGTTTGAGCAAAGGGTATGGCAGTTGTGGAAAGCTTAGCAGAGATTTAGAATTTCCATGAGAAATTTCACAATGTTTCTTGGATTCTTCCTCCTTTGGCTGAAGTTCATGGCATTTTTAGGGATGGAGGAGACTTTAGTTGTTCTTTACTGGGGGCCATTTTGCCCCTTGAGAGAGGGATGTTTTGCAATGTCTGCAGACATTTTTGGTTTTCATAACAGGGAGGTGGGGTAGGGGGAAGCTGGAGGAGTGTTACTGGCATCTGGTGGGCTGGGGCTGGGAAAGTTGCCAAACCTTCTACAGTGTTCAGGAATATGCCCCATGGCTAAGAATTGCCCAGTCCAAGATTTCAATAGTCCTGTGGTTGAGAGAGAATCACATATGAGTAAGCCCTTCCCAGTAGACACCACCACATCTGTGAATATGTAAAGTGATCTGGACTGGAGTCAGAAGTCCTCCTGGACCAGCTCTGTTGACTTTGTGACCTTTGCAAGTCACTTGAGTGTCTTTGTCTTCAAATGAGAAATTTTATTGAGAATATCCTGAAGTTCTGTACCATTACTTGAAAATCTGTGTGTTAATTTCTGAAGTATATTTAGTTTCCTGTTGTTGGCATTTTAAACTAAGAATATTTATTTTCTTATGATAGTTCACCTAGGTTTAAATTTTTTTGTTGTTTTTGTTATCTTTTTATATACTGAAGCTGATTATTAGGTAAGCTTTTACTCCTTTGAAGAATGTTAAATTTGGATTTAAGAATTAGGAGCCAGGCATAGTGGCACATGCCTGTGATCCCAGTACTTGGGAGGCTGAGATAGGAGGATCTCAGGTTCGAGGATAGCCTTAGCAACTTAGACTATTTCACAATAAACAGAGGTCTTGGGTGTAGCTCAGAGGTAGAATGCCTCTGGGTTTAACCTTTAGTAACAAAACAAAAACAAGACAAAACAACAACAACAACAAAAGAATTAGTTTCTTTTTTATCTTCTTGCCTCTAAGATTAAGCCAGAATATTAAACTATGTTAAATTTAATTAATCAGCAAGAACAAAATAAAGAGAAACCCTTGTTAAATTGATAATTCGATGTAAATGGAAATGTTCTTCCAATTCAAAGAAATATAGAAATTATCTTCATTATATTTAAAACCATATATTTGTAATAATTTAAATAGAGAAATTTACATTAAAGCTTGGTAAATGCTTCTCAAATCTGTCTCTTTGTTCTCTGTTACTAATATGCTGTTTTACCTTTCATAATCTCTTCTGGGGTAGGATCATTGCAATAATCTCTTGATGAGCTGTTTTATGTTTGTTCCATCTTCAAATTCATTCTTCAACATGATCAATGCACAATACTTGTATATATGGAAATATCACAGTGAAAACCATTAATTTGTATAATTAATATGTTAGTACAAAATCCCTTCCTCACAGTGCTGCAGGAGTGGTCTATCTAAAATGCAGAACTATTGTATTATATTGCTCTCTCAAGTCTAGAGAACCATTAATGGTCTTCCACTGACTATTCATGAGATTTAAGTCCACCTTTTCCCATTCATTTCCAGACATTGTTTGGCACCCACCCCATGAAGCTTCAGTGTTCTGCTTTTCTGTTATCCCTTCACATTTTTGCCATGCTGCTCCCTATCTTTCTAATGACATTCCTATTTATTTGATTGGATTCTTTCAAGGTCCAGATCAAATGTTACCTTCCCCATGATGCTTGTCTAGATCCTATCAGAACTAAATTAATTTTTTTCATTCATCTGTATTTTCTGATAGGACATTATATTAAGTATCACCTATCTTAATATATTTTGGCTAGTTTTTTGTTGTTTGTATATTATCATGAACTCCTTGAGTACTCCTAAGTTGCTGAATTGAATTTGTACCCCAGACCCCAGAATGGTAGCTAGACTATATTTGCAGCTCAATAAGCATATATTGTCTTTAGTATTACCTGGTCCATTTAGAGAAGATATCTATTCTTACCTTATGAAAATATTACATGGAATGTCAATGTATGTATTTACAAATATAATAATAGCTAAAACATGTAGTGTCTACATCAGATACTCTTCTAAATAATTCATATATATTTACTAATTCAACTCTCAGGACAATTCTATTTTTAACGTTATTCTTATTTTTCAGATAAGGAAACTGAAATACAGGGAGGTTAAGTTGCCCAAAATTAATAGAACCAAGTTTCAAACTCAGATACTCTGGCTTCACATGTTCATTATTAAACTACTACACCATAGTATATCTCTTGGATTCTTTGTAAAACATTTGAATTGGTGAGGCTATTACATAAGCATGACATTACTATAAATCCAAATGGATTTATACAAGTACCCAACCTTGTACTATGTGTTTATCTGCACCCCCCCATAACATTTATCACACTGTATTTAAAACATTTGGAACAATTCAGAGCAAAAAGTGATGTGCTTTTTTTCCCCCTCAATTTATGTTCTGCTCATACAAAGCTTGGTAACTGGTAGATTTTTGCCCAATGAATATTTATTGAATGAATAAGAAATAGCTCTTTTTTTTGAGATTGAACCCAGGAGCATTTTATTTCTGAGCTACACCCACAGCCCTATTTTTACTTTTTATTTTGAAACATGGTCTCACTAATTTGCTAAAAGCCTCACAAAGTTGCTTAGGCTTGCCGAAAACCTGCACTTCTCCTGTCTCAACCTTCCAAGTACTGAGATTACAAGTGTGCACTACCACGCCCAGCTTAGCTCTTATATTTTTAAATACATTAAAGTTGATAAATCCACAAATCAAAGTTGATGAGGCCTGTCACTTATAACCAATTAACTCCAAGGGATGAGATTAGATATACTGTCCTTTTTCATGAATTGATTCAGTTACCACTTTCATTTTTTCTATTATCATGGGTGGTAATTAAGAAGTATAGAATTTGGAAGTGAATTTATTAGGATTGAAGTAATAGCTTCACCATCTAGTAGCTGAGTGATCTTGGACATATTTCTTAATTTCTCTGTGCCTCATCCAAAAACCAAGGATAAAAAGAAATCTCTATAGAACTATTGTGAGATTAAATGAGAAAATGCATGAAAATTGTTTTGAACATATTGTATAGTTAGTACTCAGTAAGTATTAGTAGCTATAACATCA
Organism: Graphiurus murinus; assembly: GCA_004027655.1. Taxonomy (NCBI): domain Eukaryota; kingdom Metazoa; phylum Chordata; class Mammalia; order Rodentia; family Gliridae; genus Graphiurus; species Graphiurus murinus. Next base: position 32,691 of record PVLC010001492.1, on the reverse strand, counting down.
TATCATTATAAGAATACTTGCAAGCCGGGCATGGTGGCGCGGGCTTCTAATCCCAGCATTTCGGAGGCTGAGACTGGAGGATCCGGGTTCGCAGCCAGCCTCAGCTACCTAGTGAGGCACTTAGTGAGAACCTGTTCCAAAATAAAGAATAAAAAATAGGGCTGGGGGTATAGCTCAGAGGTAGAATGCCCCTGAGTTCAATCCCCAGTACTGAAAAAAAAAAAAAAAGAATACTTGCATTGAGCATTAGTATTTAAGGACACATGCATTGATGCATCGAGTTTGGTTTTTTTAAATTATTATTATGGAGCTTCTTTACACTTCAAAGAAAGTTTAGGGCTTTAACAACTTCATCTTCAAAGCCCTGGATTTGAAATGGATTTTGACGATGACTCCTCCACACAATGACACATCTTCAGCTCAGAATCTCTTTCCAAGGCTATTATCCAGCTATCATGTCAAGTAGTGAAACCTAAAAAAAAAAAAAGAGAAGAAACAGTGGGCCAGTAACTGAGCTGCAGAGAATGACAGACAGTAAATGAAAAGGGATGTAATCAGGAATCATGATGATGTTGAGCAGCACACATCAAAACAAGCAGAGAAACAGCTCCGTCAGCTTTGCTGGCAAGATGAGACCCAAATAAGTCTTGTCTGTTTAATACAATCTGAGCATCAGTTGTGGCAAAGCCAAGAGCAATAACTAACTGAGATGAAAATGACATTGCACCTGGCTCACAATATCTCCAAGAGTAATTTGTGACACTATTTCAAGGGATTCCAATAGAACATGTTGTTCTCTGCAACAACTGTGAATTTGGAAAACAGGTTAAGGTTCATGGCAATATTGGAGATGAAAATTATCAGGAATGTTATAAACAAGAAATAATTAATAAGTTCATAAATGAAAACCACAATATTGGCAATCAACTTTTTTTTTAATAACCCCAAAATGCCTACTATAAAGATAAGAAAGTCAAATAAACTAAGCCCAATCAATGCTCAAAAATAAAATAAGTATCAAATGTATCATATGTGTATAATGAGCATTAGAATGTGGTCAGTATTTATTGAACTGAGAATGGAAGAGTCTCATGAGTATGAAAGCTGGAACTGTGGCTTGTAAATCTGACCAGGAACCTGGCTCTATGTGATGCTGGCTAACTCTCCACTACCTTTTTTTTAATCTCAATAATTATTCCTCAGTGGCTCAAAGTTCTCAACTTTGGAAAGTACTTACAAAAGATTCAAAGATCTCAATAAAAATTCTTAGAATGAGCAAGTTTCTGATGGAAGAGCCAATTTTCTTCCCGGGTAAGCATTCAGCCAAAAAAATTCTAAAAATATCTTGGAAACATCATATATTTGAGAAATATAAAGCAGAACTTTTATTGTTCCTACCACCTAGCTTACTCTTGTATGCAATTGTACTACATCTTTATGGTCAAATGATAGTAGCTGTGTGTCCTGGTTGAAGAACTGGGAAACATAATCTTTAGTGGAAGAAAAAAAACAAAGAAAGTGGAAGTCAGTGGAAGGAAAAACAAAGAAATCAAAACTGGGATTATGAGATGACTCCAAAGAAAAATGCCTGTTCAAATAATACTTTTCCTAGCTTCACAGATTGAATTGCAATATCAGATTACCCGTTGTTGTGGGAGAAAATGTTGATAAGATAATTAAAATTCCATATATAACTTATCCCAAATCATCATAGGTAAACGAAAAACCACACCATGTAGGAGAGGAAATTAAGGCAGAAATGAACATTTATTTAGTAGGTATGAATGATTTGTCTGGCTCCAGGTTGGGCACTTTGAATACTTTGTTCTAAGGTAATACTTCAGTATCGATGCCTAGATCCCACTCCTAGAGATTTGAATTAATTGGTGATTATAATGTATGACTGAGGTTGAGAACGTCTGCCCTCAGGGAGACCCAGTGAAAACTGGTTCATGTTCTCCAGTACCATGGTTTCTTGTGCTGCTGAATTCTCTAATTTGTCTCAGGCTTTTACCTTAGAGTACCTGCACGCCACCTATAAGGACACAATCATCTTGAAGCACACCCAGTAATTCTTAACATATTTCTCCCTTTTGAGCCTGTATACAAACCTCAGAAATTCAAAGTTAGTCCTCTCATGGGCTCCTCCTTGGCTCTAACTTTGGAGTGGAATTTGGAGTAGCTGATTGAGTCCTTGCTCTTTTCTAGAGACTGGATCAAATAATACATTTCTATTATTTCTTTGGTGTTCTGTAGGGCGTATAAGACTCATGAGTCTTGTATTTAAAGAAACAAATACTTTTCTGTTTTCAGTTGTCTAATGTGCAACAAGTTATCTTTTTCATAGACTGAAATCTTTGCTTTGGGTGTGTCCATGGAGTAAGAGATAGCGGCCTTCATTTGGTTTGGAATAGTCTAGTGGCACATACCTTTTCTGATATTTAAACTGTACATCTTTACCACCTACCTTCCATCTCCCAGTTATTCCTCCTCTATGTCTTTGCCAAGGATGGCACAGCTTGAGGATGATCTGAGTGAAGCTGCCTGCTGTGGTTTGGATGAATAAATGTTCTCCAATGGTCCATGAATTAATTTATTGGTCCCCAGCTTTTGTGATGCTTTTGGAAGGTGGTGACCTTTCAGAGGTGGGGCCTATGGGAGACCTTCTGGTCATTAGAACTGTTTTCTCAGATGGGATTGTGTGATGCTGATCTCTTCCTTTCTCTTTTATTCCTGGAGATGAGGACAATAGGTTCCCTCTACCACATGCTTCTAGCATAATGTACTGCCTTGCCACAGGCCCCAGGCAATGGAGCCAACCAACTATGAACTGAAACTTCTAAAAATATAAGCCAAAACAAACCTTTCCTCTTTTGAGTTTATTATCTCAGGTATTTTGTTATAGTAGTAGAAGGCTGACTAACACACTGCCCATATCTATAGTCCTGCTTGTTTGTGGACAAAATGGCCATAAGCAGCAATAACTCACCAAAGTTATGCTGTATTAATAAAACATCAACCATGCAATGGTAAAAAGTATTTTGGCAGAATATAAGTAACATTTTACCAACCAACAAGGGAGTCATTCCCTACCCATGCACTCATGGCCCATGAATCTAATCCCTGTGAGCTGTCTCTTGGCATGCTCCTTAGGTCTACAAATTCTACTTCCCATTTTATTTCTCAGTGTTCAAAGGACATTTGTCAAGTGCTGGGTCTTAATGTTCCCCAAACTATAAAATTTTGCCATGAAGCAAGTTATCCAAGAGATATGCTAGTCCCTATCAAGGAAAAAGAAGAGGCTAAACCAAGCAGGCATAGATTGTTCATCCCCAAGTGACTATCAAATGATTGCTACCTTTGCTGGGGAGGGGTGGGCAATAGGGCAGGCTGGCATTGAGGTGGAGTGTGTGCTGAGAGGCTCAAAAGGCTAAGCTAACAAAGTTCCATAGACATGAAAGGAACCTCAGCTATGGGGGGAAAAACCCTACTTTTTTGTAATAATGCTCATTTGAAATTTTATGATTGAACCTAGGGGCATTCTACCTCTGAGCTATGTCCCCAGCCTATTTTATTTTTTTATGTTGAAACACAATTTTATTATCTTGGTGAGATTGGTCTCAAACCCATGATCCTCCTGTCTCAGCTGCCCAAGTACTAGGATTACAGGTGTGCACCATGTCTGGCTTTGAAAGGATATTTTAAGTTGTATTATTTTGACTTCTAATTGAAATATGATCTATATTCAGAAAAATAACCAGTAAGCATGGTGGTTTTAAAAGGTGTTCACGAATTCTTTGCTATTCTTCTTTCCAAAGGTAATCCTGCGGCCTCAAGTGTGGGTCAGATTTGGTGACTAATTTCAGTGACTAGAGAGTGATGGAAATGACCATGTGTGAGCTACAAAGCTAGGTCATAAAAGGCATCTGTGGCTTCCTCTTTGCCCTTGAGCCACTTGCTGTGGAGGAAACCAGCTACCTTGCCATGAGGACACTCAAACAGCTCTATGATGAGATCTCTGTGTTGAAGAAGTAAGACCTCTGCCAAGGGGTGGGGGGAAATGAGACTTTCCACCAGCAGTCACAGGAGTGTGCTACCTTGGAAGCAGATCCCCCAGCTCCCCATAAGCCTTCAGATGAGTGAAGCCCCATACGAACAAGCATAAATACATTTAATCTACAAAGGATATAATGAGAAAAAATACAATTATCTCCATAGGCACAAAATATTCCTTGAATGAAATACTCCCTGAAAAGATGGAAAATAATAAAATAAAATTCAAAGGGTTCTCTCTTAGTGCATACTTTAGCCCTCAATTTGATATTTTACTGAGTGGGGAAACCCAAGGAAATTAACATTAAAGCTGATATAACTGACAATATATTAGTCAAGAACTAACAAAAGTTCTAGAAAATTCTCAGGTATTTGGAAGTTAAACAACATATTATAGCTGGGCGTGGTGGCGCACGCTTGTAATCCCAGCATTCGGGAGGCTGAGACCGGAGGATCCGGGTTCGCGGCCAGCCTCAGCTACCTAGTGAGGGACTCCGCAACTTAGTGAGACTTGGTTTCAAAACAACATATTATAAATGACTCATAACTCAAAAGTAATAAACATTTGAAAATATTTTAAATGAAATAGAGAATAAAAAGTTGACTAAACATGATAAAGTTGATTGGATGCAGCAAAACCAATGTTTTGAGAATGCTTTCATATTCAAGAAGATCTAAAAAGAAAGAAAATGAATCCCTAAAAAAGCAGAAAGGAAAAAACTTAAGATAAAACTTAAAAATCAACAAAATAAAAAATTGACATTTAGTAAAGAAAGTATGGAGTTAATTTCTTTTGGAAACGATTAATAGAATCAATAAGCTTCTATCAGTATGATCAAGAAGAGAGAGAAAAATACTCCAATATAAGGAATAAAAAAGAAGAATTACTTATCCATTAGCTATTAAAAGGATAATAAAAAGATATTATGGAACTTGATATTATAAACTTGAAAACTTAAGTTAAATTAAAGGACAAATTCCTCAGAAATCACAACTAATCAAAACTACAAAAAAAAAGAATCTATAAACTATTAGAACTAATAAAAATAAATTTGGCAAGATTAATGGATACAATATGAATGAAAAGTTTATTGCCAGGAACAAACAAGTAGAAAATGAAATAGGAGCTACACATTTTACTGCAGGATGAAAAACATGATATAACTAGGTTTAAGTATGTGAAAAAGACTATGGTGAAGGATACAAAACATTTTTGACATAAATTATGGATATCCTAAACAAGTAGGGAATGTTTATGTTTGTGAATATATTCCTTTTTCATAAAAATCAACATTATGAAATAGTCACTCATTCTTAATTGATCTGTAGATCCACAGCAATCCGATGAAAATCTTACCATATTTTTAATGAAAATTGGTCAGTTGATTCTATAATTTTGGAAAAATAAATATCTAGAAGAGTTAAGGCAATGTTTAAAGAAAAAATTGTAAGATTTACACTACTAGATATTAGTACTTACTGCAATAATTATTACAATATGGTACTGCTACAAAAATAGACAAATAGACCCAAGATGTAGAATAGAGACCAGAAACATATTCATTTATAGAAGTCACCTTATATACAGTAATACCTCATTGTAATTCAGTGAGTGAACAGATGGTGTTACCAGTCAGGGTTCAATCAAGAGATAGAAACCACACCAATAAAATGAACAAAGAGAATTTAATATAAATCCTTGTTCACAGAGTAGCTGTGATTAGTAGCCACTAAAAGGGTAGACAGACAACTGTCAGGCATACCAACTGCAGGAAGCAGTTACCACCCATCTGACTGAAGGAACAAAGAAAAAACTTTGGAAGTGAAAGTTCTTGCAGGGTTGATGCTCAGCTAGTGCTTATGCATTAGCCACAGACATCACTAGGAAATATTTTAATGTATATAAATATGGACAAAAATGATTATTCTGCCCTTGTTTTCTATATGTCTAGGTAGCCAATATGAAAGCTTTTTTTCTTTAATGCATTGGTGTAAATATTTTTTCTTGTTTAGAAAGAAGCTTATTTTGAAGTATTGTTGAGTAGAGCTATTTTATGTATCTCTCATTAAAATGAAATCCATTTATATATAGGTAAATACATAAATATCTAAAAACTATAATCTTAATTTTCTTAATTCCCCCTTTCATGCTACAACATGCCCTCCTTAGGATTTTAAATCACATGGTAACCCAATTTCATCATTCTTATTTTATATGTATGTGTATGTAATTTTGTTTTCTCAATTTCACTTCCTTGTATTTTATTCTTTATTTTGAAACCGAGTCTCACTAAGTTGCAGAGTGCCTCACTAGGTAGCTGAGGCTGGCTGTGAACCCGGATCCTCCGGTCTCAGCCTCCCGAATGCTGGGACTTCTATGTATTTTAATCTTATATATTCCTGATCTTTAAATCTTATATATTCCTGATCTTTAACTTTCTCTTTCTTTAACTTTCTTAATATATATATATATATATATATATATATATATATATATATATTTTTTTTTTTTTTTAATTGGCGCATTGTAATCACACATCTTTGTTAGGTACAAGCTGATAGAGGCATACATGCACACATTTCTCATTTAACCCTTCATCAATTCCCACCCCACTCCCTTGCCCTCCCTCCTTCTCAGGTTCAGTTTAGTGATTGGCTTTCATATGTTTGTGAAAGTACATCATGTGCATTAGGGTGTCCCCCACCCATCACCTTCAGTTAAGTCAACTTCTTTGCTCATCTAAGGTTTCTCTTTCTTCATCTAGAGTCCCTCTTATGTCCCATATGCCTCATTTCTCCTAGCTTCTGCATATTAGGGAGTGCGTATGTTTTTTTACTTGTGACTAACTAATCTCACTTAACATAATGTTTTTCAGTTCCATCCATTTCCCTGAAAATGACGATTTTGTTCTTCTTTAGAGCTGAGTAAAATTCCATTGTGTACATATCCCATAGTTTTGTAATCCATTCATCTGTTGATGGACATCTTGGCTGGATTCATGCCTTGGCAATTGTGAATTGTGCAGCTATCAACATAGGTACACATGCATTGGTCTGATAGCTTGGTTTCCATTCTTTTGGGTGGATACCCAGAAGTGGTATTGCTGGATCATATGGTAGGTTCATTCCCATTCGTCTGAGGATCCTCCATACTGTTTTCCAAAGTGGTTGCACTAATTTGCAATCTCAGCAAAAATGTATTAGGGTTCCCACTTCTCCACATCCTCGCCAGCATTTGTTGTTGTTTGTGTTTTTGATGATTGCCGTTCTGATTGGAATTAGGTGAAATCTCAAGATAGTTTTGATTTGCATCTCTGATTGCTAATGATGTTGAACACTTCCTCATACATTTATTGACCATTTGTGTTTCTTCTTTTGTGAAGTGTCTATTTAGGTCCTTTGCCCATTTTTTGATTGGGTTATTTGTTTTATTAGCTATGATATCTTTGATTGTATCTAATATGCTATTTAACCTGTGTATTTTATTTTAATATCAAATATTGTATTTTTTATTTCTAGAAATTTCATTTGTTTATCAAATCTGCTTTTATTGAAAATAATCTAAATAACTATTTAGGTTACAGTGCCTTTCTTACATTGAGTATTTTGTTTTAATTTAATTGTTTAGCTGATTCATAAAAGCACAAAAATTATCATATATGTGGTATCTCAAAACATCACAGTGTTGTAGTACTTACCTTATGTGTGTAAGTTATTTGTCTTAACTTTTTGTATTGATTAAATTAAGATTTTATATTGCATATAGCCACATATTTTAGCCTACTTCCTAATAATGTCTACCTTTAATGTTGTTTCATTGATATTTTTAAGAAATATATTTTAAAATATTGTATGTCTCATGTTTTTTAATAATTTTATATATATTGATTTTCATTCTTTTTCATATTGCTATTGAAATACTAGGGTTTCTATGTGTCGGTTAATTCTTACTTAATGATTCATTTATTGTTTCACACTTTATTTTTTATTATGAGCTCATTTTTTGAGAGGTCTAGTAATTTTTTTTCCTTTGAGCATCTCTTTGTATTTTCCAAACAGTATTGTCTTGGGGCAAATTGTTATATTAATTTTGGTACTTTGCTGCTTTCAGATGATTTTTGCAGCATACATTTAAAAATGTAATACTTTTTTTAAAATTCAGTTCATGAATGGAATTCCCAAAGCTTCCTCCCATGTCTGTGGGTGGATGAATTTTGACTAGTCCATCCTTCTATCCTTCTACCTTCCTACTGAGAGTATAATACATGAAGATTATTAATGATGTGGAAGTTTCAGTGCCAGTTCCACAATCAATAGGTCCATGGCCTCAAGTGTTCTAGTCCAGTAGCACATTCAGAGCATTATTAAAATCAGATCAAACACTTCACTTCTGGCTTTCTGCATAGAATTCAACTCCAGAGAGGCCTCTATTGTGAAACCTTTGCAGATTTCTTCCTCATCTTTTGTTCATTTTGGTAGATAGTACCTAAAATCTACTCTATAGAGGTAGATTAGCATTTACTGAATTCTATTGTGTAATGTAAAAATTTATTTGTTGATGTGTCTATGTCCTTCAATAATAAGATTTTCAGGTCAGTGATGCCAGGGATCATATCTTATTTATCCTAGTATTTAAAATATATGATATAATATGTAACAAATTGTTATTGGTTAATAAATTCAATAGACATTTTGAAATGCATCTCTTTGGAAAACAGAAACATAAACTGTCTGTTGCTACAGCATGTGGTGTCTTTTATTCCTTCCTTTTGTACCATGTATCAAAGCATCATGTAGCCACTTTGGGACTGTAGCAATTGTGTCTTTCTCTCTTACAGGTTGTTTTCCTGATTTATATTAATGATATCAGCCTTGACATTGCCTCCAGCCTATGCCATCTCTCCATGTCTCTGCATTAAAAATAAAATAAAAAATCTTGTAATACTAAAATATTTTCATTTTGTTATAAAATGTATAGAGTACATACTTTCTAAAATGTATCACTATTTTTCCCAGTATATGAAAAATTCCCATATAAAATTATACTCTTAAATTATAGCTGGAAGGCATAATTTTAAAAGGAAGTCTTTTGTGGGTATTATATTCTTGCCGAATTTCAGAAACAGAGTTTATTTGCTACCTCAATGAGCAATTATCTGTCAAGCATAGTCATTTTACGACTGTTTAGAATTATTTATAAAGCTAAGTTACAGGTCAAGTCAAACTTTCCACAAACTACACTAGCATGGTTCATTTATTATCAGTGTCCAGAAACTTGATTCTTTGAAAAGGGATAAAAGGCTCAGGAAATAAGAATAATTCCATTTATTCCCTTAATAATCTTATCAATGGGTGGTGTTGGATGAAAAGGAAGGCTAATATTTTTAAGAATTGAAACATCATGCTCTGACTCACGAAAGGAAATACAAGACAACAGGATCATCTCAGACATAACCATGAAGTCAGGAGATGTTTTTTCTGTTGTGTTACCCTCTTTTCAGAACCTTTTTCCTAATGTTCTTCTTTCCACTTCTCGCACCCCCCCTTTTCCTACACTCTACACACAATTGCAGGCTATATATAGTATTTCAACTCTAGTGGATTTCTTGCTTTAAACTGACTCCTATCCTTTATCTTTCAAGGTGCTGAAAAATAAAGCTGAAACCCCAACCCACAAAAGGAAATAAAGACTTACTCCGTGGAAACCCAAATAAATCTATTTCTATTATTTCTAGTACCTTGGTAGGGTAAAGGGAGGTATTTATGAGCTGGGGGACTTTCCTACATTGCTGAAGTCACATGTGTACTTCCTACTTACTCATAAATGAAATCATAAGCCAATGACTAATAAACATAGTAAACAAGAATAAATACATGTAGACCTACTGGACATTCAGCTATAATTAGATTTTATGAATATCTTATCATTATAATCAAATATATCAAATATAATCAGGTGAAAATAGAATGAAGGTAGACTAAAATCTGTCTTATGACACAATATCAAGTGTTTTTATGCATCCAGTATTTGTTTTTAAAATAAAACTTCAGGCACTTTAAAAGATATAATGGAAGAAGTATTAAATTCTATTTTGCAAAAACAGCATGGTGATGGCATTGTGATATTTAATGAACACATGATCTGAACAGTATTTGGCAAAGGAAAGACATTAGACTGTGAGCATGGGCTGGCCACACAGTACACTTGCTGAGCATGTGGATGTGAGAAAAATTAGTTTCTCTAGTTTCACTATAGAGGAGGGATAGGCAGACTATAGACTGTGAGTCAAATCATGCCTGCAGCTACCCCATTTCTATATGGTCTGCAAGCTAAACATGGTTTCTACATTTTTTTAAAAATTTTTTTATTGTAGTAATTCGTGCAATATAGCATACATCTTTGTTAAGTACGAGTTGTTGACAACATATTTGCACACAGTTCTCATCTGACCCTTTCCCCAATTCCCACCCCAATCCCCTCCCCTTCCCTCCCCCTCAGGTTCACTTTGGTGAGTGATGGTTTCTACATTTTAAATAGTTGGCAAAAGAACAAAGAATATTTTGTGGCACTTTAAATTGTACAAAATTCTAGTTTCAACATTTGTAAATAAAGTTTTGTTGAACACAACCATAGCCATTCATTTGCAAATTGCCTATAGCTGCTTCTATATGACAGTGGCAGATTTGAGTGGTTGCAACAGAGACCATTTGGCCAACAAAGACTAGAATAATTCTTCCCTGATCCTTTGCAGAAAGTTTGTAAACTTTTTTTTTTTTTTTTTAACCTGGTGTAGGTCCGGAGTAGAAGACAATAAACTGGAGCACAAACTGCTAAATTTGCAATGTTCTTTCTAGAGCAAAGAGAAACTTCTTAATCCAGTAAAATCATTTATGGAATTCTTTAGTTCAGCAGATTTTGATGTTTCAAAATGAATCCAAGATTAATGTTTTTATGACTTTTTTTCCAGAAGCATAGAATTTATAGTAATATCTTCTTCCTTCATATATGATTTATATAAAAATATTCTGGTAATTTCATTAAAAAGTAATTTTCTTTTTATTTTATTGAATTTCATCAGGAGTCTAAGTGACAGAATAGGTCAATCTAGATGAATAAAAGTGTTTTACCTGCCCCGGAGAAGCTGAGTCAAGTGGGCAGCCAGTCTTATGAACAATTGGTAACAATTTAATAGTAAAAATGTTCTAATATAGATTGGAATTTTATGTAGACTTTCTTCCTTCCAACCCATTTTTCACTTGGCTTTGGGAATTATCTGAGTGATGGTGTAACTGTGACCCTACTACTCCCTTGCTTTACTTTCTTCAGTTGCTTTCCCTCCCGACTTCAGGAGAAACTTCACACTCCTGAGCATGGTTGTGGTCCTTCATTATCCAGTCCTAGCCTAACTCCAGCACCTCACCTGGTGAACATTTTTCCCCTTTCCCAATGTTTTCGCTTAACATAATACTTTGTCACTTCTCCAACCCTAGATGCTTTCTTAATTCTAAGCCTTTGAATTTCCTTCCTATTAATTGCTCTGCCTAGAGCTGATCTTCCACCCGACTGCTCAGAGAAGATCCCCTCAGCCTGTGAGAGCTGCCATGGCCCAGCCTCAGTGATGGGCTCAGAGATGGGCTTCATATCCAAGCCAGTTCCACAAAAGGGGAAGCTAGGATTCCTGACGGAATTGTTAGGGACACAGTGCACTTGTGTTGTAGTTGCTTAAGTTTGTAGGATGTAAGTGAAAGTCCCAATTTCTTAATTCTACGACCCATCTTTTTTTTTTTTTTCTTAAGCCAGTTTGAGTGAGTTTTTTCACTTGAAAAGGATTGAAATATAGCAAACTTCATAAAAGTTGACATTTAGACTCAGTAGAGAAGAACAAATGTAAATTCATGGTAGAATAGATAGAAAAGCAGTCTTCATATAGATTGGCACATGTATAATGTTTTCTTTTCATCATGAATAAACTTAAAACATTTCATAAAACTTTTGAATTCCTGCTTAGAAAGGAAGTCTACTAAATGTTTCACTTTTAAAATTCCTCCGGATGTCTCTCTTTGTAGAAAAAAATAAAGTTTTGACTATTCAGTCTGATGATTTTGTAAGAGTCTCTATTAATAGGAATATGTCTCTTCTTTTTGCCTCCTTTGGTGCTCCTGACTAATTGGCTTTCAGATACAATGCTAGAAAAATTGTACTTCATACCAGAAAGAGAAAAGAGTAAAATGCAAAATGCCTGGTACTAAATGGAATTTTCACACACACACACACACACAGACACACACACACACACACACACACACAAAACAATAATAATAAATATATTCTTAGATTGCATCCCGATGTTTTTAATATACTGGGTATAGAACTCAAGGTCTTCACTAGGCAACTGCTCTACCAATGAGCTATATCCCTGGCCCTTTTTAAATTTTTATATTTGAGACAGTCTAAGTTCCCTAGGATGACTTCAAACTTGTGATTCTCTTGTTTCAAGCTCCCTCGCAGCTGAGATTACAGGCCTTTGCTACCCTTCCTGGCTGCATCCCAATTCTTTATCATAAATTTATTTATGAAAGAACAAAGAGGAATATTAGAGATGATGAAAATTAATGCTTAACTGAATTTTTAAATTAAAACACCTCTTTCTTATTATATTATTAAGAAGTCAAATTATTCTTCTGAAAGGAATTGGTACATGGAATATTGCCCCTTTTGCAGTAGCGAATAAATCTTAGAAAATTACTTTTTGGCAAGTAAATGTGTTCTGTGAGTCTATGATATATAAATACGAAATGTTAAAGCTAAAATCATGTCAGTAAGGAGGACTAATTACTACAGTGGCTAATTAGTATTCTGGCTGTGTCATTTTCCTTACAATTACTTAGGCTTTGAGTACTCAACAGATCTTTCACATCAAATCAAACACCCTCAGTGGCTCCCTATTACTTTGAAATAATCTTGCTCCAAAAGTTTATTAAGCTGGTTCCCCCCCTCCCACTTCCTTACACACTGCCTCAGAGATACCTGAAATAATTCCCTGGAAATTTCTTTATTTATTTACTATTAAGACCAATAAGCCCTTTTTTACTCTCCTATTCCATCAAAAATTCACTGAGGTGCTAATAAGTTCTTTTATGGTTACATAAATTGTTATCTAACCTTGACAGGACAAATTAGAAAATAGAAGAAAAAGAAGAAGCACAATTTACCACAACCCTATTCTGCATAATTAATTATTCTAAATATTTTTTTATGCATTTTCTTCTTGCTTTTGTGTTTACATCATCTTTCAATCATGTTGTGTATACCATTTTGTATCTTGGGTGTTTTTTTTCCTTCTCAAAATTATGTCATCAGCAGTTCTTGGCATCATTAAAAGTTACTTGAAAACTTGATTTTACTATTTGTATCTTTCTGTTGAAAGGGCACCCCTATGGTAGGCTGTTTCTAATGTGGGTTCACGAACATTATGAGAGAGTGTAACTGAAGAGTTGAGTCTGTAGTCAGACAGTCATTTGAGTTCTGCCACGTATGAGTTATATGATCTTGGGCATATTCATCCACCCATCTATTCAGCAGATATTTATGGAAAGCCAATTATGAGCCAGGCACTGATTTGGAGCTGGGGAAAGAGTATTAAATAAGTCAGTGCCTTCCTGAGTCTAGTAAAGGAAAATGACAACAAATAAGTAAATGCATAATGGCAGTGACAAGTGAGGGGAGAGAAAGAGAAGCAGGCAGCCCCAGCTCAACAAGTTTTAGGTAGCACTCTTTTCATCTGTCATTCACTGTATATCTCAAGTGTTAGATGACCAAGAGTGTTGTCATTCACCATATATTCCAGTGCCCAGTTGAATAACTGATTTATATTATTGACTGAGATTATTGTTTTAACCATAAGTAAGCTACTTAATAATAGCAGTAGATGGCAATGCATGAATTTTTTAGAGCAAATAGGCTTACATTTAATAGAATTTTGCAACAGAGTTTGCCTCATCTCAAGTAATTTTTTTTTTACTTTTCTTTAGATGCTGCCTTAAGAGAAAATTATTTGCCTTATCAAGAACATTTGTGCCTTCAAAAATCATGTTACACAAACAATTATTTCAATGGGAAAAGGAATTTAGGAGCTGTTATGTTTCTGGTTCATAATGATAAAATTGTTTTCTGCTAAATGACTAAATATATTTTAGTGACATCATCTTATAAAAATTTCGTCTGTTTTATAGTTGCTGGCTACAATTAATGAGTGAGTTGGTTGATCAAAATGGAGAACTTTACCAAAGTAATGTGTACTATATGCATTTCTGCCTATTTATGCAGGAGCCTGTTAGTGTTTTCCAACATGCTTGGCTTTGATTTCACTATTTGCCTTGTAGCACATTTCAAAACAGTCCTAACTGAAGACAAAAATAGCACAATGGTAAATAGAAGATACTAACAGAGTTGGAGGGATGTGTGTTGTTAGGTTTTCTACTCCCTGCTTTCCCCCAGTTCCTCTGGTTGCTGCTACTGAGGCTTAGTTGTGGTCCGGTTACCAATGCAACATAAATTGAGTTTCCTAGTTTGTTAATCATAGTTTATCCTATTTGTGTTATGATCCACACATAAATCTAACCTTCAGGGAAAATGCTTGCTTTAGAATTTGTGATGAAGACATAGGATCTTATTTTTAGCTGTCACACAAACAGGACCTTAGTCACAAGGAGAAAGTTCTTCTCCCTGGGCATGGACATTAGCACCTGTTTGACAACCCATAGCAGTTAGAATTTCTACACAAGTTTCAAGAGTCTCAGCTGAAAGGAGTCATTGCTTAGGTAATTTTTGTTCCCCTACTACTAAGTGAATGCCTAAGCTGGGAAGCAGTCAATTCATGCTTGGTAAAGCTGAGCAATGTGTACCATACTCTGAAACTGAGTTTTCTCTAGTAGCAGAGGAAGTCATATACAGTCTCCTCCAAACATGGGGAGTTCAGTAAGTAGGATAATACCAGAGTAATTCATCCAAACTTGTCCCAGAGGAGTGATGACTCTAAAACAGCATGCATACCACTCTGCCGATCTAAGACAAAGGCAGTAATAACAGTCAAGTTCCCAATAGTTTTCATTGCCTTGCCTCAAACTCATGGTTTGTTATGTCCTTGGAATTAATTTAATTTTCCAAACTCTTCACTTCTCAGGATATCCCCTTCCACCTGCCCCTTCCCCACCCCTAAACCATGCTATTATGCTTTGAACCTAGAATGTTCTCCCCAAAACTCATGTCTTGAAAGCATGGTCCCCAGTGCAGCAAGATTCAGAGTAGGGCATGGCTGGAGGAAGTGGTCAAGGGGCTTACAACATCTGTCCTTAGCCTCTTCCTCTCTCTCTCTCTCTCTCTGCTTTCCAGTTCCCATGAGCTGAGCATCTGTCCTTCACCATGCCTTTCCACCCTAATATTCTGACTTGGAGCTGGCCAACCATGGACTGAAACTCTGAAACCATGAGCCAAAATAAACGTTTCTTCCTCTAAGTTCTTCTAGTCACATATGTTTCACAGTGATGAAAAGCTAGCACACTTTCCATTTCACGTAGAATAAAATTCAAAGTTCTCCAAGGTTCTGCATGGTCTGGCCCCTACACTTCCTGCAAAATCACCTCTGATCACTGACAATTATCTTTTTCATCGACTCTGGACATTTCTTCTAAATCCCTGGCACTTATAGTAGGTACTCAATATACATTTGTTGAGTAACTGACTGAATGAATGGTTCAGAACAGCTACTCAAACTAGGATGAATATTTGAATCATCTGGGAAGCTTTTAAAACAAAGATGTCTGAAACACACTTCAAGAGTTTCTGATTTGATTTCTGCTGCAGAGTGGGGTGGTGTGTGTGTGTGTGTGTGTGTGTGTGTGTGTGTGTGTGTGTTACTGGGGATTAAACCCAGGGGCTTTCTACTTCCGAGCCACACTCCCAGTCCTATTTTATTTTATTATTATTATTTTTAATTTTGAAACAGGTCTTGCCAAGTTGCTAAGGAGCTCGCTAAGTTGCAGAGGCTGGTCTTGAACCTGTGATCTTCCTGTTTTAGCCTCCCAAATACTGGGATTATCATGCACCACTGTGCCTGGAGGGCAGGCAATAACATTTTTAAAGAAGGCTTTCAGATGAGTCTAATGTGCAGGCCGACTTGAGAAACAGTGATCTGAAGGAAAGGACAATTGTTAATAAACTGTCACAATGGCTTGCTCAGGTTCCCAAGCTCGCTATCATGTGCAGTCTCTATCACACAGTCAATCTTAGGTATTTTGAAACAGTAAATCTTCCCCTATTTAGTGTTATAAGATCCTGTCAGATTTCAAATTACTGGTAGACACTGGCTGTTATGACACAATAAATCCTAATTTAATTTTGGTCACTCTGTGCTAGAATCATTAAGTTAGGTTCCCAGAAATTTCTGACATAGGGAAGGAAGGGCCATTTGAATCTGTTTCATACACTACAGCTTTGCTGATTAAAAATACCTGGGCCTCAGCCAAAGTTGCCGTCATGTTGTCGACATGACTATTGCAAACAAACACCAGCACCCAGGCAGATCTGAAGTTCAAAGCTTATTTAGACTGGGAACACTTATTTTAAAAAAATGTCATTTGTGTTCAGAAGAATGGCTTGTAACTCTTCCAGAACTATTTTTCACCTAATCGGATTTGTCCTTTATAAAGGAAACTGCAAGGAGGAAATCTGGAAATTTTGGCCTGGTTTATATAGAGACCAGATGGCCAACAGGTACTGAGCTGGTTTTTGTAGTGGGATGTACTGAATAAAAAAGACAAGTCCCTTTAAGATAACAATAAATTTCCCAAAAGGGCCTGTGTGAAATGTTTAAACCTTGAAGATAAAGGTTTTGGATTATGATGTCCTTAATACGAAAGGAGAGTAAATGGAGCCAGGTGGGCTGTTATTTCTGAGGTAAGGAAGGCTGTCATCGGAACCTATGAGCATTAGAAAGGAAATTGTATGGAGTTTGGGAGCAATAAATTACTGTGGAGTCTACGCTGGAAGCACCTACACGTGCTAATCTTCTAATGGGGACCATCTCCAAGGTGGATGGATGCTAAGGTCTAGATTACAGGAGAACAACCCTTGACAGATTCTGTTAACTTGTGAAAGTGGAGAAACGGTTTCTTCTCTAGATAAGAAGGCATTAAAATAAAATTTTGTTCCCTGTTCTCTTCTCAGATTCGGATAATAGTTCTACTACAAGGACACAATCCATTAACCTCAACTCCAAAATCCAAGCAGCTCTTGAAACGATTCTTTCCTCATCGTTTAATTGAAGGAAAAACTTGTCCTGAATTGAAAGGGGTGGTTAAATATCTTTATTTGTCCCTCTGAGTGTGAATATTCATGTTTCATTGAGTCACAACCCTTTATCTGATTGAGTGCTTCCCCAGATTTCTCTGGAGACACTACTCAGTACTCAGAAAATGAATTTTATTACCCCTCTGAAATTTGAAGTTTGAATCTGAAAATATACATGACTTAAATTAAGGATATGACCACTTGAATTTAATTTGCAATAATTAAAACACTCCTTAAGGTTGGCAGACTGGCGATGCCACACCAAGTACTTTCAATTCTATCATGCTGAAGTGGGTCAATTGATATGGCTTTCTACAGGAAACACACCTCTGAAGTAGAAGGGACTGGAAGACTCTCTCACATATTAAACAAGTCTTAATTCACAAGCAGAAGGCAACATCTAGTTAAGTACTGAAGGTTCTCCGTAGCACACTAAGACTAGTAAAAGTGAGGTTTAATATAAAGTTTATTCTTTTAAAAATTATTATTATTGTTATTATTATTAGGCGGCTTTCATGTCAAACCCTGAGTGATGATTTTGATAAGATTCATGAAAACATCATAGAGATAAAAGAAGATTCATATAAACATCATGGAGATAAAAGAATTGGCCCAAAAGGATCAATTGAACTGGGTTTGAGCTGGGCTTGGGTAATTATTCTGAGCTGATATGTAACAGATTTACTTGGACTAGATTTATAAGTTCCTTTCTTATGAAGTGGTCAAAGTTGGAAAAAATGAGTTGATTATTTTAATTTTGCCTATTAAGAGTCAGTTAAGCAAGTTCGTATGCCTGAAAACAATGAGGCTTATTTTCGCCTTGATTCAGACACTTTAGTATAAAGAAACACACACACACACACACACACACACACACACACACACACACAAACACAAACACACATACACACACACTTATATGTATGGAAGTTTTGAATATTGAGTTCAGTAGTAATATCTGAGATAGGAACAAATGCAGAGACATATTTTATAATGGTTCATTAGTTGGACTACTGGCAGCTGGTGATTGACAGTTATAGATAGTAGATCCCAAAGAATCCAAGCAGGAAACTGAAATTTACAATTAGAAAGATTACCAGGCTCAGAATCTCCTCAGGTGTGTTCACAATAAGGATGCACTGCAAAAGCTAGACTCTCTTCCCTGTGATGTGTTGAAAACTAGACTAAGCTTACAAGTGATGAAGAGTTCTCTCCTAAACCCCAACTTTAATCTTGCAAAACGTTGCCTTGAACTACCACTTCTTGGGAACATAAATGCCTCATAAAAACTTTTGAACTGGAAAGACTTTTGGGTATCATCTACCAATTCGTTCATTTTATAGATAATGAAGTGCAGTGTTTTTCATTTTGCCAGTTATATATTGAGAGCATAATATACCAGGAAATGATGTAAATGTACTTGTAACTGTACATTCTTCCAATCTATTTTAAATCCACTATAGAAAGCTTTTTGCTTTTAGACATCATGCAGGAAAGTTTGTAGTTTACTAAGTATTCCTATAAACTTATTATGGGAAAACTTTCCATAACCCTATTATCTGCCAATCACTAGAATACATTCAGTTTTCAAAGTATGTAGTTTATAATTTCATCTTTTTAGAGACTCCAGAAGGCCTGGTATTTTGTCAAGTCCCTTGAATTGTGTGATCTCTTTTAAACTTTTCCAAATCCTTAGAAGTGGATAAGAGAGATATTATTGCTATCTATAATTTGCTGATGAGGAAACTGATTTAGTAAGGTCAATTGTCTTAACTATGTATTTAGTTGAAAGCTAGAATTTAAAATCATTTTTTCTATTTCTAAATCACAAAATCTTTTCACTTCTCCATTCTTTTAAGTGACAAAAAACAGATGAGCTGTGTAGAACATTCTATTTTAGACCAGTCAGATGTTGACTTCTCTCAACTTTGAATTCATAGGATTCTGTAGGTTGTTGGCTCATTCCCCATCCTGCTCCTGACCCTGTTGAAAACTGGTCCACTGATAACAAAAAGTCAGAGGCCTGAGAATCTTAGTTTTCTCAACCTTAGCCTTGTGTGAATGTTGAGTCTGTTTATTTTATTTTTTCCATATGAATGATTTATATTTTTTATTCTGGCACTTAGTTTTAATAATTGCTATTCTGTATTATATTTAAGATATACAAATGTATAATCTTGTATTATATATAAAATAAAATGTATATATTAACATTACAGTCATCATTCAGTACTCCAGTATCCATAAGGATTAATTCCAGCATCCCTCATGGTTGCCAAAATCTGTAGACATTGGGCATACATAAAATTATACAGTATTTCCATATAACTGATGCAAATCTCCCCATGTCCTTCAAATCCTCTCTAGATTATTTTTATTTTATTTTATTTTTGTGGTACTGGGGGTTGAGTCCAGGGGCATTCTACCTTTGAGCTACACCCCCACCTCTATTTTATTTTTATTT
Organism: Graphiurus murinus; assembly: GCA_004027655.1. Taxonomy (NCBI): domain Eukaryota; kingdom Metazoa; phylum Chordata; class Mammalia; order Rodentia; family Gliridae; genus Graphiurus; species Graphiurus murinus. The sequence continues at coordinate 12,826 of PVLC010001492.1, read as the reverse complement.
TGAATCAGGGTCTCACTAGATTGATGAGAGTCTCACTACTTGCTGAGACTGTCCTTGAACCTGTGATCCTCCTGGCTCAGCCTCCCAAATGCTGGGATTACAAGTGTTTGCCACCATGCCTGGCTAGATTATTTTTAATACTCAGTACAATGTAAATAGGTATTATGCTATGTCATTTAGGAAATGATGACAAGAAAAAATGTCTGTATATGTTCAGTACAGATGTAATTTTTCCCCAAATATTTTTAGCCTTCAGTTGGTTGAATCATGGAAGAAGAACCCAAGGATATGGAGGGCCTACAGTCTGTGTGTGTGTGTGTGTGTGTGTGTGCGTGCATGTGTGTGTATGTGTGTATAATGTTGATATATAATTTTAAAATAATTTTAGATTTACTGGAAAGTTACAGGTAGCAAAGAAAGTTTGCATACACTCTTCACCTGCCTTCTCAAAATGTTAAAGTCTTCTATAATTATGATATGTTTATCAAAAATAAAAAAACAAGAGCTGGGCGTGGTGGGGCATGCTTGTAATCCCAGCATTTGGGAGGCTGAGACCAGAGAATCCAGATTCGAGGTCAGTCTCAGCTACCTAGTGAGGCACTCTGCACTTAGTGAGACCCTGTTTCAAAAATAAAGAATAAAAAATAGGGCTGGGGATATAGCTTGGAGGTAGAATGCCATTGAGTTCAATCCCCAGTACTGCAAATAAATAAATAAATAAATAAATAAATAAATAAATAAATAAATAAAAAGTACTGGTGTAAGACTATTAGCTAAACTACAGAATTTATTTGGATTTCTTGCTTTTCCATTAATTTCCTTTTTCCATCCAGAATCCAATCCAGGACACTACATCACATTTAGTATTTATATTCTCTAGTATATTTGTATCTGTTACAGTTCCTCAGTCCTTCTATATTTTTGATGACCAAGCTACTTTTGAAGAGTATTCTGTGAAGTGTCCCTCGGTTTGGGCCAGTCAGCTGACCACTGTCTAATATTTTCTTATGATTAGAATAAGGTTATGCTATGATTTAAATGTGTACTCTCAAAATTCATGAGTCAGAAACTTAATTCCCCAATTCATGATAGTAGTATGTGGAGGTTGAGTCTTTTTTAGGTCATTAAGACTAAATGAGGCCATGAGGGTGGAATTCCATGATGGCATTAGTAGCTTTGAAAGACAAGAAAGGGAGACCTGGGCTGCCATCCTTGCTCTGTCTCACTTTGTGATGCCTCTGCCATGTTATGATGTAGCAAGGCCCTCACCAGAGATCAGCACCATGCATTCTCAGCCTCCAGAACTGTGAGCTAAATAACATTCTTTATAAATTATCCAGGCTGTGGTATTCAATTATAGCAGCAAGAAACAGACTAAGACAGGTAATGTGATTGAGGAAAGAAAACCACAGAGGTACGTGGGTGGGTACATCATAGTTACATGGTTTGTCATTGGTGATATTAATCCTGATCATTTTACTCAATGGTGTTTGTCAAATTTCTTCACTAAGTTTCTATTTTTTCCCTTTCCATACTCTGCTTTGGAAACAAGTTCAGCTCATATGCAGTGGAGAGAAATTAAGTTCTACCTCTGGAGGGAAGAGTATCAAATAATTTGTGGATAACCATTAAAAGCACTACAGTAATTCATGTAAACATTTTGAGGGAGATGTGCTGAGCCTATGAAAATAGCATGTTTCTTTAGCATTTGTTCATGGGTCTCACCTCCAGAATTACTACTGTGGTGTTCTTTTTTAAACATACTTATGTTGGTGCATTAATTGTACACCCTAATGAGGTTCACAGTGATAGAAGCATACATACACAGGGCAGTCTGTGGTTTCCTTCCAGGTCCTATATCTTTCAATCCTGCTATATTTATTCTTTGAAGTTCTCCTGTAAGAAAAAAAATGTACAGATGTACTCTTTAATTTAATTAACCAATCATTGTATCAGTATGGTCTCATGGATATTGTAATAATATTTTAAATTCCTTGGATGGAAATCATTCAAAACTATATCATGGATTTCCAAAAGCAAATGGAACATAAAAAAAAATGGTTAAGGTAGCATCCAGAACATATTCTTTAAAATTCTGGCTTTGTGAGGTAATGACCCCAGATTCTTTTAGTACGCATAATACTATTTGCACTTGTAACTTAGATGTACCCGAGATCCCACAAGTTAGTGGATTTTTTAAAAAGTAATTCTAACCATTTGTTTTTTAGTGTGCTAAATCAACAGCCTTCACGCATTGAGGTGATACGATTTCAGCTGTTTCCCTCAAGGGGGCTTATTTTAGATATGATTCTCATGTCTGCCGTGTGTATGGTTTACTGTGGATCTATTCAGTGCTTGTGCTTCTTCCACAGATCTGTCAATTGATCCATCCATCACAATCAACAGTACTGCACACTTGTAATCCCAGTACTTGGGAGACTGAGACAAGAGGAAAGCAGGTTCAAAGCCAGCCTCAGCAACCTAACAAGGCCCTCAGCACTTAGTGAGACTGTTTCAAAATAAAATATAAATAAAAAATAGGGCTTAGGATACAGCTCAGAGATGGAATGCCCCTGGGTCCAATCCACAAAAAAGAAAAAAAAATCAACAGTACTTATTGAACATGTACTGTTTGTCAGACATCCTTCTATGGCCTTAGGCTGTATCATTAAACATATTAAGGTCATTGCTCTACTGAAGTATTCTAGTGGGGGAGGGGAAGGGAATGATGAAAGTGTAATAAGTAATAATAAACAATACATAAATATATTGCTTATTAGAAAGTGTTACTAGCTGTGGAAAAAATAGAGTAGGATACAAGATTCAGGGATGTGGGGAGAGAGGCTGTGATTTGAAATAAGAAGGTTATAGGAAAATTCACTAACACGATGAAACCTATAAGACTTATAAAATAAGGGACTTATAAAAAGTAAGACTTATCCATGTGAATATCTAGGGCACGTGCATTTCAGTCACAGGGAACTTAGAATGCCAAGACCCTATGGTGAGAGTGTGTTACGTGTTTTGGAATAGCAAGGAAGCTAGGGAGACCAGAGTATTAGGAGACTAGTATGAGATAAGATCAAAGAGGTAATGGAGACTGAGTTCCTCAATGGTCTTCTGTTCTCCCTAGTGACTTCCATGTGGTAAAGATCATCTGTCTTAGTCCATTTTGTGCTACTATAAAAGACTACTTGATAGTTGGTAATTTATAAAGAACAGAGACATGTTTCTTACAGTTTTAAAGGCTGTGAAGTTCAAGGTTGAGGGGCTTCATCTGTAAGGGCTTTCCTGCTGCATCATCCTGTGGCAGAAAGTGGAAGGGCAATAGAATACACATGAGAGAGAGAGAGAGAGAGAGAGAGAGAGAGAGAGAGAGAGAGAGAGAGAGAGAACTCACTTTTATAACCCACTCTTGCTATAATGAACCCACTTCCTGGGGAAATGACATCAATCAATGCAGGAGGGCAGGGATCTCATGATTTAATCTCCTCTGAAAGGTTCCACCTCTCAACACTGTTGCACCAGGTATTAAATTGCCAACACATAAAACTCAGAAGACAGATTCAAAACATACCACCTCCCATCTCTGACTTCCAAATTTCCATGGGATGCTCTTCTCACTACTACTGCTGTAAGTTCTGTGCATGCACATGGCACTTGGGATTTGAGTTTTCACTTTCTCCCTTTGGCTAGCCTCCATCTCTTGTTTGGATCGAGTAGGTGTTTCTAGAACAGAGTTGCTAGAACTTCCAAATTTGTAACATTTCAGGGATGGAATAGGGTAATTTAAGCCCAATCCCCCAGCTCTAACTTAGAACAACTACTCCTTTATCAAAACATAATATCTTATTTCTGAACCTTCTTTTAAAGTAATGGCAGGTTTTCATTCATATTCCCCCAAATAACTTGAATTTTGTGGCCATACCTCTCTGCGTCTAACATGACATCATACATCCAATCTCAGATTATGTACAGAGTCCTTGTTCCTTCCCATGGCATATTTTTATACAATGAAGATCTTGGGATTCTGCTAGATACCAGTGGTGTCACTATCTAAATTCAAACAAGGCATTTCTGAGCCTCAATTTGGCCCCAGCTGTCAATGCTATGCATCCATAATAAATGTCTTCTATAAATTGTCTGTGTTTAGTGGTCTCTCTTTCCTTTCTACTTTATCATGGGTTGGTAAACTACATTAGTATGCTATTAAACTTCTAGGTAAAATAAATGTGAATAGTCTATGAAAGACTTAAGAAACTCTCCTTTAAGAAAAATGCATGAAAGTTGAGTCCTTGTTTTAATTTTTTTAGAGATTATCTTCTGTTTTCTCTTTCCCTTTGCTCTATATGGTTCTGATTCTGTTCCTAAAAGCAGGATTTTCAGTAGGTGAAGTGTTACTGAGTAAAGATTTCGTGTGGTGCATTTCAGAATCTTGGCATTGGAAACTGGATGAGAGAAAAAGATTAGCTCTCCACAAGTTTTGTGGCTTTTGTCTTTCTTCTGATGACTAAGATATCAGGGCAAATCCTTAAGCTTTCCTGTCTTTCCTTTTCTCTTTATATTTAGACTTGGCATGACAATTTTTTTTTTCAGAACCTTCAGATATAACCATGTATATTTGCTCATTTTAACTTGAAGGGCATCATTGGTTAACACTCCTTCAGTTCTACCAAAGGGAGTACTTGGGTGGTACATATGTGATCTTAGGGAGGCCTACCAAATCCCAATTATCTGCCCTTTGTATATTAAAAAAAGGTACGACAAAACAGGTATTTTCATATACCTCATTGAAGTATTGAAGAAAAATAAATAGCTGAAAAAGTTGAATAAATACCACCATTATATCCATGATGGCATACTAGCCAGAGTATCCTTTGGAGACAATGGAGACTTTCTGGCATATAGGGTCTCCACCCTGTACAACATGAGAAGGAAAAGCAGGTTGAATGTGATTGTATAGGAAAGTGACTGAGCAAAAATGGAATCCACCTTTAATCCAACAGAACCATATTCATAAACTTTATAATGTTATTTTTGTGTTTTCTTTTTGGTATGGGGATCAAGGTACAGGGTCATTGTACCTCTGATCTACACCCTATCCATATTTTATTTTTATTTTGAAACAGAATGTCATTAAGATGCATAAGGTCTTGCTAAGTTGCTGAGGCTGGCCTCAAGCTTGTAATCCTCCTATCTCAGTCTCCCAAGTACTGGGATTAAAGATGTGCCCCATCATGTTCAGTTTGTTTTTGTATTTGAGTCATTCTTCACTTTTGCATTTCAGATTTATGTGTGGGGGGGGGGAGTTTACTGGGGATTGAACTCAGGAGCATTCTACCTCAGAGCTATACCCCAAGCCCTATTTTATTTACTTATTTTTTGTTTGTTTTGAAACAGAGTCATCTTGCTAGGTTGCTGAGAGCCTTGCAAAATTGCTGAGGCTGGTCTTGGACCTGCAATCCTCCTGTCTCAGCCTCCCAAGTGCTGGTATTAAAGGTGTGCACTGAAGAGAAGGAAGGAAGGAAGGAAGGAAGGAAGGAAGGAAGGAAGGAAGGAAGGAAGGGAGGGAGGGAGGGAAGGAGGAAGAGAGAGAGAAACAGAGAGAGAGAGAGAGAGAGAGAGAGAGAGAGAGAGAGAGAGAGAGAGAGAGAGAGGGAAGCTATGAGAAAAAATGCCAAAGAGAAAACAATATTCTAGCTCAATTATGTAGGACCACGAGGTTTATATCATCTCGACATGCTTTAAATAAGTATCTAAATTGAAACAGAGCTAGAAATCCTCTGATGTTCATCTGTCTCTAAATTTAACCTGTTTTTTTTTTCTTTATATACATTGCCATGTTTGCATCCCTGGAAACAGTTTTTCACCATCCTTAGGATTTCTTCTCCTGTAGTTAGGAAACAAACATCACCCTGTTGCATGAAGAGTTCCAAGGACTTCAAGTCCTGTGAACATGACAGACCAGGGCCTGAGCGCCCAGAGAGCATCTCACTCTTCTCATCTTTACTACAAAAACTCATCATTTCACTCCTTGACTCCAGATAAAACTATTTCAAAAATCGATTGCATTCAGCATAGTGGTAGATAAGCAGAAATGGATATTTTGGAAAAAATAGAATAACCACGAACTGGCTTCTTTCTATTATTTTGGTTAAGATTATTCAGATTACTTTTTCTACAGAGTCTGTATTGCTCTAGGAATTTTCAAAACCCTTCTTATCCAGGAGGTATCTGAGCATGGATTTGAAGTCAAGGTCCAGGGGAATATGTTTCCTATAACATCCCAAACTTGAAGTGAGATGTGCGATCCATCCTGTCCATTGGAATTTTTTTGGGGGGGGTGCCTTGGGAATTGAACCCATGTGCATTCTACCTCCAAGATATACTCGCAGCCCTTTTTACTTTTTATTTTTGTTTTGAAAAAAGAGTCTCACTAGATTGCTGAGAGTCTCACTAAACTGTTGAGGCTGGTTTTCAACCTGCAGTCCTCATATCTTGGCCTCCTAAGTACTGGGAGTACAGGTATGTGCCACCACACTTGGTTTTCCTTTGGAATTAGTTACCCTCTGGTTTGTCTGTAACTTAACCTTCTTGTGAGATCTTTTCCATCTAACCTGTTCTTCCTGAGCAGGTGTCATGCTAGCTGATGGATTTTTAAAAATAAGTCAGTGGTATTTTATGTGGTTATTGTTGTCTCTGAATGTTTCTGCTAAATGCATTTTCATTCATATTTTATTGTAGCTTAAGGCTGGCTAAAATCCAGGAGACACTTTCATAAACCCACACCACTTCTCTCCATCTGCATCTGCACTCACTAACCGGTTCACTGTATGTCACTTAGAGAACTGCAAATGATAAAGATCATAAGGACAGCTGGATTTATTTTTAGTGGAATAAGAGCTAAACTTTGATCAATGAAACAGCCATAAAAGAACAAAAATGTATGAGTTTCTTTTGTTTATCAGCTTGTTCAGTGAGGAAACAGGAATAAAATTGTATTGAAACTTATTCATTTTCTTTTTACTAATCATTGGAAGGTGCAAGGCTTATGATACTCAGCCATGGAAATTAGAAAACCTTTCCCTCTGTTCTTTCAGATTTCCCATGGTGGCTGGGCTCATACCATTCATGCAAATTGATAACTCTTGAAATGTAGGAAGCATGAAACAGAGCAGGAGAGCAGGAGCCTGGTTAGGTAGAAAAGGTACTGGAAGATCCTCATGTCTAAGGCCCAGGAGCTTTTTTGTATATTGACTTGGCTCCTCTTGTGCCCCTTCGCAAGCTCCGCTTTCCATCTTTACCTTGGCTCCTTCCTTGGCTTCTCCTGCAGCCTGATTTCAGCACTGGGACATGAGACAATTACATCTGTGGATGTAATTGTTCTGATAGGTGAACACCTGACCTTGTTTGACCCCTAAAATTCATTCATCAAAGGGACTCTGTTCCATAGTTTCAATCTTCTTTCATGCTTCTATTTCCTCTAATCATAATGTCCAGAGTTTGCAAGCTAATAACTTTGTCAAACACTAAGTCCTGAATACATGCCACACTTGACAATTTAGCTTTGTAGAGAAGCACTGCCATCCATTGCCATGGCTTTGAGGTCATTCTTATCTCTGCAACCTACAGACTGGGTGATGGGGCTTGTGGACAACAGTATGGGCCCACACATTCCCAGAAGACTTTCAAGGTCTTTCTGAAGTAGATGTGTATCCTTGCCTAGGGGAAGAACCAATTCAGCAAAATGTCTTAATTATAATAGAGGCTGTGTGTGTGTGTGTGTGTGTGTGTGTGTGTGTGTGTGTGTGTGTGTGTGTTACTGAGGACTGAACCCAGGGGCATTCTATCTCTGAGATACTTCCTACACTCCAAGCCCTCTTTATTTTTGAAACAGTGTCTTGCTAATTTGCCCAGGCTAGCCTCAAATCTGAGATCATCCTGTCTTATCCTCCTAACATAATGGTCAGTGTCTTTATACTCCTTCTTTCCTATCGAATTCATAGCTTCCGTTGTCAGCTATCTAGTACCGACAGAAGCCTTCGCTAAGATTCACCAGTTAATCTTACATTTATTGAGCACTAATAAATGTTGTAATTGGAAAATATAAAATACTAGATGTGGGGGGAAGTTTACTCAGAAGTAAAATGATATCTTTGTCCTGCTGCCTTCTAACTGAGAAGATGGCTTAGGTAGGGTTTTCTAAGAATTGAACAAGTTTTACAGATTAAAAATGAGACAAGTTTAGAGAAGGGAGGGCAGCTCACTTGGCTGGCATAGTTCAGAAGTTCTTCATAAAGGAGTTTGGAAATAAAACCAGGCATCGAAAAATGTGGAGACATTCAACAGAAGGAAAGAGATTCATAAGAGCACATTTGTTGGGAGTGATTTCTAGGTCCAATGTCTATTATCCTGTGTTTCCACTTTATATCAGAACACTGTTGCATTATTATAGGCTTCCTTCAATCAATTACATTATTGTGGACTTTCTCTATTGATTGATTACAAGTTCCAGGAAGTAAAAATTTCCTTTCACACTTTTTGACAAGTACCAAGCTCAGCTCAATTAATGTAATTGATGATAATGTAATTATAGTTTATCGCTTTCTTGTATAACAATTGAAATAAATGTTCTGGAGTTTGTACTATTTTAATGTTTTTATTAAAGAAAAATCAAACACATTTTCATTATAGTAATTTTCAAGAACTGAGAAACTTTACAAACAGGAAAATAACAATGTTTATAATCCCACTAGTCAGAAATAAACAATGAAAAGATTTAGTAAATTCCTAGAAGGGTGGTCATATATTATCGGGCAGGTTGTATATTTCATAGCTCCAGGGACTTCCTTTTATGCAGAATAAAAATGTGAACAGTCCTCTTGGAGCAAGCAAGGTAATGGCCCTGACTCCCATAATTGAGACATAACAAATTCATACTCTTTTACAACTTCATTTATTACTAACTCAAAACATTTTTATATAGAAAAAAAATGTTTATCTCAAACATATTTTTAAGCAACTAAACAGTATTTAACATCTATGGGAATATCACAACTTTAAATAAAATCCTTACTATTTAACTTTCTTCAATTTTTAAAATTAAATTAATAGCATGCTGAATATCCTTATAAATATATATATATTTGAAATTTATCATAATTTTGCTTCAGGTTAAATTTCTAGAATGCTTTTTCCATCAGGGAAAAAGTAATCTGAGAACTTAAAAAGTTTTATTGGTGTATAGCATACAAAAAGTGTGTAAATCATAAATATCCAACTTGTTGAAGCAACACCTAGAACCAGAGAGAGAACCTTGCTGGGACCCACAGCCCCGCTCTGATCCTCTTTCATCACCATCTTCCAAGGGCAACCACTACCTTGACTTCTAGTATCACAGGCTACTTTGCCAATTTTTTTTTAACTTTATATAAATGGAATCATATCTAGTTCGTTTGTGAGATTCATCTCTATCACAGCATATAGTTGAAGATTGTTCATTCCATTATCAATAGAATTCCATCATTGGACTAAACCACAATTTATCCATTCTACCACTGAAAAAAGTGTGGATAGTTTCCAGTTTTTGACTGTTACAAACAGTACTTCTAAGAATATGCAAGTACCTGTTTTTTGGTGAGCATATGCAGACATTTTTGCGAGGCATATACCTAGGTAGAACGTCGGTTAGGCTGTAGAGAATGTACATGTTGTTTCGGAATGCTGCCAAACTGCTTTATAATGTGGCTTTATCTCTGTGCTTTTCCACCAGCAATATGAAAGTCCTGGTTGTTCCACATCATTGCAATACTTGGATTATCTGTCTTTTTCATATTAGCCACACTGGTGAGTATGCACTGGTATTTTGCTATAGACTTATACACATTTTTTTTTTCCTGGTGGTTAAAGTAAGCCCTTCTTTCATGTCTATGGTTATTGATTATTTTGAAATACTCTTTTTTTGTGAAATGTGTGTTCAAGTCTGTGTCCATTTTTCTAATGAGTTGTGTATCTTTTTCATATTGATTTGTAGCAGGGGATTTGTAGCATATTGTTAAGAGAGCCTGTTCAAAACTTCAGAGGAGTAACAAATATTTAATATGTTGAGCACTCAGGAAAGAGACAGTCCTTGGAATTCACATAGCATGAAGAAAATCTGTTGTGTGAAGAGAATCCGAATGATTGACTTTAGACTTTAGAGGATATTTTCATTCTGTCATGGCATTTTAAAAATAATGCTTTAAATAAAATCCCCGATGTCTCATAGAACATGAAACAAAGTGCAAAACATATAGATATTTATCTTGACATTTTATTTATAAGTATTACGGGGGAAAAAAATCAAATTGTGTAAATGTTCCAGTCTGGCAGTCTGGAAACAAAATAACAAGGAAACAATTTTAAATTCTCTGAAGAAGAAATGAAGAAAAAAATTATTCTAAAATGTTCAAGTTTCAAAATGTATCTCTATTTAGATGGTGATGATATATACAGGGATATAGAGCAGATGTGCTGGCCTGTTTCCAGCCCTTGCTTGGAGGTTTTGAATTAAGGAAAGACTGTTACATTATGTGCAAAATGCCACTTCAGTTCAGAGCCAGCCAGTAAATGCTAATACCAACTTCATAGTCTTTTAAGGCTGATTAGTGAGAAAAGCATTCCCAGGTGCAAGTATCCACAAGTTTCAATTTGTGTGTGTGTGTGTGTGTGTGTGTGTGTGTGAGAGAGAGAGAGAGAGAGAGAGAGAGAGAGAGAGAAAGAGAGAGAGAGAGAGAGAGAGAGAGAGAGAGAGAGAGAGAGAGAGAAATATCACATGATCCATCTTTGGATTCTTCTAGACACTCTGTAGGTTGATGAATTTTTATTTCTATAATGAGGTGGATTTAAGAGTCATGACATTCCTCTTACTCGAAGAAAATGAGAAACCTTTTCCTTTGCATTTTTTTTAAACTGACACTACATTAAATTCTGTGGGTATAAAGCAAGCGTTGAACTTAAAAGTTAAGTGGAAGCAAAACTTACCAGTCCTTTTTGGGCATTCCTCCAAAATGTCTTTACAAATTGTACTACCTTCATCAATTTGGGATTGGACAAAATACTGTTGAAGGTTCGTGCTATGACTCTCCTAGCTGCCAAGGGAACATCATCCTTGGATACTGAGCACCATTTCCTGGTGAGGCTGAGTCATGCAGGCTTTGAAGTATTTAGAAAAGTATATTCTGTGGTGATAAGACCGCAGCACACTTCGTGTGTGTGCTCAATCTTTATGCAGCTGGCTTTACTCTTAGCCCCTTTTTCTTTCTTGTGATGCAGAGCAGTTTTTACAGGGTTGTGGGAAGGCCAAAAAAAAAAAGATATTTTAACTTGATAATAAAAGGCAAATAAGAGGACATAAAAACAAGTAATGAAGGAACAAAGGTTTTCCTTTCAGTCAAGAATTTCCTGATGAAACTGTACAGATTTTACCCACGTAATCAATACCTTATTAAGTTCATTTCTCTAAAATCTTACTTATGTTCATGCAGGAAATTTTATAAGTACACTAAAGTGCAAAATTCAGGATATCATTAATACTATAGGATTAAAAAAATGGAAGGGAGTAAATCTTAAGGAAATTTTGGTTGACTTGACTAGAACAGCTCTCTTTATGGATTTCATCAAATCATGCGACTGTATCAGCACACATTACTTTTCTTTCTTCTATGGACTTTTGACCTATGATGATCATCAATTTAAGATCAAGGTACATTACCCAGTATTGTTGTCCTGGGATTCATTATAGAAATAAATGAATCTAGAAATGAGAAGTGAGGTCCAAATTAACAAAGATCATCACATAGAGAGATTGGTGGGGACTTTATGTAATTTAACTAGGGCTAAAATAACTTAAAAGTTGTAAATCAGTTGTCATGCATTTTAGACTCTTCTGTAAAATTTGAGGCAATGTAACTTTGAAGCTATATAAACAAACAAGTAAAATATCATAGTATTATATGTTTATTTTTTCTTTATGTGCTCAATAAAAATAAACATTTCCCTGAAATACTATTTTATTTAAGTCATGATATGGGTATTCACAAGTGGCTTGGAGATGCACTATAATTATTTATATATTTTTTTGTACCAGGGGCATTCTACCTCTGAGATACACCCCAAGCCCTATTTTTAAATTTTGAAACAGGGTCTTGCTAAATTACTGAGATTGGCCTCGAACCTGCCATCCTCCAGTCTCAGCCTTCCAGGTACTTGAATTACAGGTGTACACCACCACACCCAGCCAACATAATTACTTCTAATTAGGCTTCATGCTTGTCTTAAATATAAATCTCAATCTCTGAACATAATCATGCTACATCTACAAGATGGATCAAAAAGCTCAAACTAACTATAAATGATAAAGACTTTTCAAATTAGAAAAAATAAAAGTAAAAAGAAATGCAAAATTGTAAAGGAATGGTTTACTTAAAACTTACCTTTCTACTCATTTCTCCTATCTACAATGTCTATAGCAGGAGATCCATTCTGACAATTTTTTTTGTGTGGTACTGGGGATTGAACTCAGGGGCGTTCTACCTTCAAGCTATACCCCCAGCCCTATTTTTTATTCTTTCTTTATTTTTTTTTTTTCGGTACTGGGGGTTGAACTCAGGGGCATTCTACCTTTGAGCTATACCCCCAGCCCTATTTTTTATTCTTTATTTTGAAACCGAGTCTCACTAAGTTGCGGAGTGCCTCACTAGGTAGCTGAGGCTGGCCGCGAACCCAGATCCTCCGGTCTCAGCCTCCCGAATGCTGGGATTACAAGCGTGCGCCACCACGCCCGGCT